>RJWM01036914.1:0-17815 GCA_004363535.1 Dasyprocta punctata
CACCATGCCAGGCTTCTTCCAGGGTTTTGACACACCATTCCGAGTCCTCCTACCTTGTGAGAGGTACTGTAGATTGCTCTCAGCAAGGGCACTGCCCAAGAACTCTTTCTCTTTGTTCTACTAAGACAGAGGGAGGGGAGACTTTTCAGATGGGTGCTGAGCTCACGCTAAAAATTATGAGAAATATAACCACTGCCCCCGCTGAGTGAAATAAAGTGTTTACATTCTTCTCATGATATTTCCGTCCTTTAGCAGAGTCTGCAATTATAGCCGCTGCTGAAGTGTCTATTATGGAGACAGATGGTGGGAATCTCTCTCCCCACACTGATCCACTGTTTATCCAGTGCCTGTGTAGATGTATTCTGTTACTTTACTTATCTTTCTAAATACCAATGGGCATGGGTATCACCTGGTACTAGTGCACCCAAGTTGCAATACAGTGACTTTCTATGATTTGTCAGTCTCCTCAAAAACCTATGTATGTGTTGACTTGCACAAATATCCTGAAATGCATATTTTTTTTCTTATGTGAGTAACAAAATCTGTAAATAATTTAGTGAGAAACTAAAATAGACATGGTAAAAAATGGAGAGGCAGTTTGTTGTTGAAGGGGAAGTGGATCTCAGAAATAGAACTGTAAAGCAGCCTAAGAAGGGAAGGGTGATTAAAAATGATTAAATACAACATGTTTCTGTACCAATTCCCCAAAGGTAATGTAATTATTATGCACCACATGCATGTAAGAATGAAACCTGTATGAAATATTCTAAAATAGCCTGTGTGGTCAGCCTGCCTTTGGACTGGAATTTTCATGCTCCTATCATATAAAATTTCACAAAATCGAGTTTCAAGCTCACACTACTTAAACCCTCTGAGCATTTCATTTTCAGTGCTAGAAACTTTAGGGTGATTGGGGAAGCAGTCCTCTCTTACAAGAATAAGAATACACACTTACAGGTAGTGTATCAAGTAGTGAAAAATTATGCCAACATTTTACATGAACAAACGAACGCAATTTCTTTGGTTATATCTCTAATAAAATGTATTGTTTTCTCTTACCTCAAATGAGAAAAGAGTCAAAAATTTTAAACATAGGTACTTTGATCAATGCTGCATAGCTCTTCCCAACAATATCTGAATTTGCTCCTAAATTGCAGCTCTACACAGGTCCTATTTTTAAACTTGTTATGCAAAAATGAAGGAGTTGCTTCATATTTTTCACTTCTAATTTTGTTATTCAATTTCCACAAAACATCTTTAGAAAGTATTAATGATCTTCATTAAGTCATTCGTGGAAATAAGAGAATAAAATATACTTTAAGGTTCTGAATCAATGATTTCTGATGAATTTGGTAATTGATTGCATTCTTTTAGACGTGTAGTAACAGTCTTTGGGTTTGAGATATTAAGAAGATGAATAGATGAAAGAATGAAAAAATTAAAGGAAGACTAAAGCATGGTAGGAGCAAAGATTCAATGGAATAGCATGAGAGCAGATTGGATGGGATCAGTCTGAATTGCACTGATATAAATGTACCCTCACATTTTAAAAGTACAGCAGATGCTACCTTACTGTTAAGTGCGAGGTTATCTGTAAGAGACAACTTTGAAGTCAGAGCAATGAAAAGGATTTAAAGAATTGTAAACATAGGTACACATATATCTCTGTGGTATTATGTTTTTTGTTCTTTTGGGAAGATACCCAGAAGGGGAATAGCTGGGTCAAATGGAACCTCCAATCCTAGATTTTTGAGGAATCTCCACACTGACTTTCACAGTGGTTGCACCAGCCTGCATTCCCACCAACAGCGGAGAAGGGCTCCATTTCCTCCACAGTCCCTCCTGCACTTGTTCAGGAAATGATCGGTCCAGTGGTCTTGGTTGCCCACCAGGGGGAATGAGGTCTATCTAGGTTTCAACTGGCCTAATTTTTGTCTTTTAAGAAAGTATATAGGCTGGATCATCTCGTCTTTTATCTCGAGGTCTTGTCTGTGACAGTTGTGTCTCTGGCCACAGTTGAGATGTGTGTTACATTTTTCCTTGCTCTTTAGAGGTCTTAGACTACCTGAATTCCTATAATATTTCTACTTAATTTAGTTGTCTATAATAAGAAAGATAACAATGCAAGGTAACATCTTACAGCAACAAAGACAATAGCATTAATTCTACACATGTATACACATACACGATTTCCATTCCTCCTTGTGGGGGAACACCTGACAGTTCAGTCTCCTCTGCTCTTGGGAATGAAGGTAGTGGGTAAACAAAATATCTGTATAACCTGTGTGCCAATCATAAATATGGGCCGAAGTTCCTTAAATACACAGCCCTTGATCCTGGATGCATGGCTCTCCAATGCCTACATGTGCTGCTCAGTTTAATCTAAATGCCTCTGATAGATCAATAGGTTATATTTTCTTTATGTAATAACATAATATAAATGCTTTCTGCCCAATGTAATACAGAAGTTAGGTTAAATCTAATTATAATCAAAGAATCTCTTTAACTGAAGTATTGTCTACAAAATCATACATTCAATAGATGCATTTGCCAACAAAAACTCTAAATCACAAAAATATATATAAATGAGTGTAAGGTAAAACTATGATTATAAAAATACTAGAGAGTGGAAACTGGACACTGAGAAGATCCAGTAAATATAAGAAATAACTAAGATATTTATGTAATGAAATAAGAGCCCTAACAATATATTGAAGTTTAACTATCTATTAAATTCTTATCCCTAATCAGAAAGAAATACAATCAGGAATATTTACAAATATAGATTCTTGAAAAGAGCGATATTGCAGGTAGAGTAAATAAAGATTTGAAGCAATATTAATATAGTAAAAGGCATAATTTTGTCATTGACTTAGAAATTTCAGTAATATACAACAATTTTAAATGTTTGGATAAAATAATTAAAAGTCTTACATTATTAAAACATTGATAAATCTTAATTTATACAATAAAGATGTTGCATTAGATCCACAAAATAATGAAATATTTTTTACAAAGAACAACTTAAATTTCAAAAACACACATAACATTTATAATCACATATTTGGAGTAAAAACATCAGCATAATAATTGCTACACAAGTTAAAATAAAATAGCTTACTTGGAAAATGGAACTGTATGTTATAAAATAATCTCAACATACCAAAGATAAATTTTAAACTGGTAGAATAAATACAGGAGTAAAATGTTTTTTTTAAATAAGGAGATTTTTATCTCTCTACTTGATCTAACTTTATGGAATACTACATATTCTAAATTCATTGTCAAATCTATCCTTTCCAGCAGTTTTATTTTTAAAATTGTAACAAGTGAGGCAAACATGATAAACATTATTTTTAAAGAACACTAAAAACCTGAGTACATCAGGAGAAAAGCAAAGAAACTCCTTGCCATGTACAGAAAGGAGAGGTTTTAGCATGGCTCACAGGAAAACACATAACATGTAGAATTGCTGCTTTTGGTTTTTGGTTTTCTTTTTTTTTTTTTTTTTGGTACCAGGAATTGAACTCAGGACTTCAAGCTTGTCAGGCAGGTGCTGTATCACTGAACTATATTCCAAGTCCACTGCTCACTGAGTTTTAAATTAATAAACTCACATTTCAGGTTCAAAACACAGGAGTCTAAATTTTGCTCATGTACTGAATACATGTTAAACTTACAGATTTTTGTTACACAAAGATTGTTAGTTATGAAACTTTAAAGTGAATGAAGAAAGCAGCTGCAATTATTAAGGAAAGACTGCAATTATGTATAAACATAAATTCATTGTGATTGATCTAGATAAAGCTCAACAATACTGTCAAAATGGATACAATGTTTCCTTTTTCTCTAATGATGATTTTCCAAATTATCTTGAAAATTATTATATATCACTTCCCTGCAACTTAATTCTACTTCAAAGTATTGTCTTATTCAGAATCCACAACTGGAAACAATTGTAAAATTTTTTATCTGCATGTTTCTTTTTAATTAAATTGCACCAAAGAGATTTGCAAAACACAAAGGAATACTTTTCAGAAATATGAAGTACATTAATATGTCAAAATACTGCAAGTATGCAAATCTTATGGTGATAAGGGCCAACATTCATTTTATTGTCCTAAAAGTTTATAAGCATGTTTGGTTTATAGAACATAGAGCTATTATGTATCCATTATGTATCATGAATGAACTCTATGCAGGTAGTGATACTGAACTTTATCATATCAGTGAATTAGTGTGGGTGGAATGCTGGAGAAAGGCTGGATCTAGAATTCAAATGCTGTAATCTTGACTTGAAAGCCATTGCCCAAACTTTCCTTCTGATAATCATGATAAACATAAAAACATGAAAAATGAAGTGCTTTTTCATGAAAAAATCTCCAAAATTAAGAGTACGCAGAAATGTTATATTGACATAGTTTTTAAAACTACAAAATTTTTCCCATTTTGCATTCATTCTTCCTTGAAAACACAGTGTTTTTTTAGAATTTAGATTTAACACTTAATTCATTGCTCTGAATTCCAAAGTTAATTTGTTAGAACTTGTGCCTCAAAATGATCAAGATCATGTTTGTTAAGTAAAGGGCAGCCGGTGAGGGGGAAAAAAGAAGATTCAGTATTTTTCAGAACAGGACCAAAGAATTTCCAAGAGCAAAAATCAAAAAGATAAGTGAACAAGTGTAAATGCCCAGTAACATTTTATTTTAATTGTCTAGAGCCCTCTTTCTTTTGCATAATTCTAACAACAGCATTTTTCACCTCTTTATTTCTGAGACTGTAGATGAGAGGATTCAGCATGGGGATCACAATAGTGTAAAACACAGAAGCCACCTGGTCCCTTCCCAAGGAATAAGACTCCTTCGGTTTTAAATAAGTAAAGATCATAGTGCTGTAAAAGATGGTGAGTCCCAGGAGATGAGAGGCACAGGTAGAGAAGGCTTTTTTCCTTCCTGCAGTGGAATTAATTTTCAAGATAGTAGACAGAATAGACACATAGGATGCAAATATGGTGGTAAGGGACAATACTAAATTGGTTCCAGCACAAATGAATATAATGAGTTGAATCTCAGAAGTATCACTGCAAGAAAGGGCTAAAAGTGGGGATGTGTCACAAAAAAAGTGATGGATGACATGAGAGTTGCAGAAATGCAGTCTGCTCATGCAAACCACAACAACGGTGGAATCCACAAAGCCAATAACGTAGGAGCCAGTGAGCAGGGCACTGCACAGTCTTGTGGACATAAGGACTGGATAGTGTAGAGGGCTGCAGATAGCTAAATAGCGATCACAGGCCATCCAGGAGAGAAGAAAACATTCAGCAGCAACGAAGACTATAAAAAAGTACAGCTGAGTGAAGCAGCCCAGGAATGAGATGCTCTTGGGATAAGTCAATAAATTCTGTAAAGTTTTAGGAGTAATGACACTTGAATAGCTGAGGTCGAGAAGTGAGAGGTGAGTGAGGAAAAAGTACATGGGGGTGTGAAGCTGGGGATCCAGGCCAATGATCAGTATCATCCCTGCGTTCCCCAGCACCGTGACCAGGTAGATCAGGAGGAAGAGCAGGAAGAGGACCAGATGTATCTCTTCAGAATCTACCAGCCCCAAGAGGATGAACAAAGGTACCTTGGTGGAGTTCCATGTACGCATGGTGTCTGCTGCACTTACCTATTGAGTAATCAATTTAAAAACTTACTTATCTTTCAAAACATTTTAGTTTCCATGAGTGAGTCAGTGTATTTCATAATTAATGTACCTAGAAGTTGATGAAACTATTGTGAAGAAGAGTGAAAAAAAACAGAATTGTCTTGTATCAATGTGGGTATAAATTGACGTTAATTTCTTTAAGTATTACATGCTGTTTTTAGCACGAAAGTGTTACTGTTCTAAACTTTCAATTATTAACACATTCAAATCTCAGTAAAATAATATGCTATAAGGATTTTTGTACACACATTTTACTTCAGAACAAGGGCACAGAGATTACTTCTGTTAAAGAGTAGGGACACATTGACACTGATTCTCCAATCATATTTTGTCTCCAAAGTACAAATTTATAGTATTGTGTTCCTGATCAGAGCTTGCTTTAGCAACCCTGAATAAAGATAGCATAATTGACTGTGCTAAAAATCTACTTTTAGTGTATTATTCACTGTCCTTTTGTTTCTGAAGATTTCTTATACTTATTAAAGTAATTTCCCCCTGAGGAGTTAGGTGAGTCATAGTATTAATTTCTGAAGACATGATAACAGAGAAAAAATAATTTTGTTTTGTCTTTTTGAGAGAGGATTTCTTTGTGTAGTCCAGGCTTCCTTGAACTCACATTGTAGCCCAGTATGGCCTTGAACTTGCAGGGATCTTCCTGCCCATTCAAAACCAAATTTTTTTTAAAAGAAATGTGCTTTCAGAATATGTACATTGCTTGAATACTTTCATTTAACAAACTCTATATTCCTTTTTTTATAAATCTTATTATTTTGGGTGGCACATAAATGATATGTGTGCACATAACTTTTCTTTTATAAAATCCCTTTTATTTTACATAGTATAATCCCCTCGAGTTTTCAGAAAGATACTTACTGTGCACCACAGTTGCTGGAAAAATAGTTTTCCAAGGTAATCTGTTTAAAATTTGTCAACCACAAAATATCCTTAGAAATAAAATATGAAAAGCATAGAGTTGAGCTGAAAATTACTGTTACTACTAGATTTTCTAGAGGTACTTTATTTTTATGTTTTTCTGCATTCATTTTTTTTTATTCTGAGGAAGGCTGTATTGCCCCAGAAATTTTGCTCAAATCTTGATCAAATGAAAGGTTCACCAGGAAGTTTCCACTGAAAAGAATCCTAGGATGGAACTGTGAATGGAAACAGACACGTGTACGTGGTTCCTCTGAGTCTGGTAATTCCAGGGTGCCTCATATAATGCGGGATCAGAATCCTGCAGAGTTTGTTATCCTGGGGGAGCAATTTAGAAGGAACATTTCTTGGCCAGATTCCAAGGCGAAAAACTCAAGGATGTAATGAACACAAGGTTTTATCTTTTCTCTCAGAAGTCCCACATTTAGAACCTAAATGCTTCGTTTGCTCTTGTGATACTCCAAGTTTTTCCTGTGCTTCATTTATTTACTTTTTAAATTGACACACAGGTATGCAAACTTTCCAGGAGTAATGTTTGCATTCAAGTGATTAATTAGTTTTTATTTTTCTAGAAATTTGGAGAAGTTTCTTGAATCATACTTTACCACTGTCACCATCAAGGATGAAACAATAAAATTTCACCTGGACATGTTCAATAGTTAAATGTATGACTTGGCTATAGACTTAATGCATGCACGATAGAAAAAATAAAACACTTTGTAATTTAAAGCAGTACAAGACTCATTTGCATTTTGTCTACATAACAGTAATTTCCTCTGGTCCATTCTCCTTTGTGAAAAAAACTAATTTTGAGTGTTCTTTTAGGTTTGCATAATTATTTTACCGTGTGTTCAGTATCTTACCCTAATTGTATGACTAAATATACTCTGACATGACCTGCTGTGTTATCTCTTTTCCAGCAATACCCCCTCATATTATTCTTTGGATGGTTCCCAGCCTTCACTAAGGAGTTGAGTGCTGACAGCCGAAGAATCAAAATCTTCAGGCCTGACACGAATGGGGCAGGATTTCCATTCTGGTGATTGGTTTCATTCACAGGACATATTCATGTAATAAATTTGAGTATTTTAGTGTTCTTGATTTTTCTATTTTATAAAAGAAAATTCAGCAGAAAGACAAAACCAACCTGCATACCAACATATAATTTTTAATGCTCAGTGTGAAATACTTGCTCTGATTATATATATATATATATATTATATATATATATATATATAATATATATATTATATATAATATATATTTTATATATATATATATATATATATATATGGTCATGTAAGATTTGTTTTAAAAACAATTACAACAAATTAAAATGCAATAGAAAATTTGCAATTTTTTAAGGGTTACTTTTAGTGTTAGGATTAGGTTCTTCATAAAATGCATTTGAGTGAGGTTCATAGGGTCAGTGGAAGTGATTAAATATATCACTGCTTATGATCCTACGCTCAGTCATACATTGGCTGGTAACAGATGTTCATAGTGTTCTTACATCTTTTATGTAATTTCCCTTATTTTAAATTTTATTTAAAATGATGGGAGCATTGTTTAAAATATTTCATTCTACTTACTCCAGTCATTTTAGCAATTATTTAAGTTATTTGCCAGTCTGGATTTTTCAAACTATACATGCAAAGGAAATTGTTTAAACATTTTAACAGTAGACATAAATTATAACTTGCATACTAACTTTTAAAATCAAATAAATGTGATAATTTAACCTAAGCATATTTCATTCTATGCCCATTATTTGAGATCTGTTGAAATTCTCAGTAATATTCATTTCAGAAATAGTATATTAACTCACACATTCATTTTTAAAATTAGAGTACTGAAAAATTTATCACAAAAGTAATAATTCCTAAAGGTAATTTGAGAAAAACAAAAGTAACTTAAAATATGTTAACTTAAGTATTTAACCACCCACAAATAATGTTACCATTTCAATTCTGCCATTGCAGAATGCATTTCATAAGAAATTATAACATTGTCTTGTATAGATGGAAAAATGAATTAAACTGTGCTATATATTTTCATCAAAATGAATAAAACATCTCTTGCCTAAACTCCTTAGTAATATTTATCACCAGATGGTACAACACACAGGTTTTTAGTCTTCAAATAATTATATAATTCAAATTTTAATAAGTATTCACTCTGTGTACTCACACACGTACATATGTACATTGAAGTACACAAAATTACATGGTACCCTGGACCCATGGCCTTTAGAATAGAACATTCTATTGAGTGAGTAGGCTTTATTGGGTTAATACATAAATGTAGTGTCCCTGATGGGAAAAGAAAAGTGTGCTAAAATTACAATATTAGAATCTCCACTTATCACATTTGAGATGCTCATAGGACAGATTCTTTGCAACCATAGAGCTACAGTGAGCTTACAGAAACTCAATCAAGTCTGATTTTAACACAACTAGCTAGGGGTATGTGAAGACTAAAACAGTAAATTGTTCTTACTCAAAAACAGAGACAAAGACACAAAATCATACATGGACACAGGAAAGTTTACTGTAATTTCTGAGAAGAGCAAAAAAAAAATTGGAGTATCAGAGACAGAGGCTGGAGGAATGTAATTAGAAGTTCCAGCTGAAAACATTACAACTTTCCTGAGAATCTGTCTCAAAGTAAATACATACATATATACATGCATCCATGCATACCTAACTGCACGCTGGGGATGTAGGTTAGAGTTAAGACCCTAAGATGAGACCCCAGGACCTCAAGAACACAAAAGTCTTTTTACTCATCTTCTGGGCCAATACTCTTTTTACACTCTAATAGCGCATACCAGATTTATTGATAGACCATACCATTGCAATGCACTAGCAAAGCTCACTGAATATTATACTACAATTTCTCTCTCTGCTTCAAGGAAGACACAGTTTTTTAATGTTTTGTTCATTGAATTTTAGGTAATAACAGTTCGAACTTTGAAGATAAATGAAGCCCATCTATGGAAGACAGCAATGGTACTGCAAGACTTACAGTGTACAGGACTTTCAAGAAAAAATATTTGCATGTCTTTTTCCGTGTCCTGTGAAGACCATATTTTATATCTCTGTTTCTCAAACTGTAGATCAATGGATTCAGCATGGGGATGACCAAGGTGTAACATACGGAAGCCACTTTGTCAGTGTCACTGGAGTGACTGGACTTGGACCGCACATACATCAATATCAAAATCCCATAGAACACTGTGACCATGGTCAGATTGGGCCCCCAGGTGGAGCAGACCTTGCACCTGTCCTCCGTGGAGTTCATCCTCAGAATGACTACAAGCATGAGCAGGTAGGACATGAGGACCACCAGAAGAGAGGAAATCAAATTAAAAGCTTCTAAAATCAGAATTATCAATTCAATTTCATGTGTGTCTGAGCAGACAAGAGTTAATAAGGGGAGACTGTCACAGTAGAAATGACTAATGACATTGAATCCACCAAAGGACAAAGTAAAAAATCTTTATGGTGACCATAAGAGTCACAAATGTGCAGTAGAGATAGGGAATCGCCACTCATACCCAGCATACTCTTGGTGACATGATGAAAGTGTAATGCAGAGGGTTATAGATGGCCACAAAGCCGTCACGGGACATGGCAGACAGAATTAAAAGCTCACTACTAAGGAACACAACTATGAAAGCCAGCTGTGCAGCACAACCAAAATAGGAGATTTTATTTTGATCCATCACAAAATTTTCCAAAATTTTGGGTCCTGCAGCTGTAGGACAGCCAAGACCTGTAAAAGCCAAGTGTCTGAGAAAAAACTACATGGGTATTTGCAGCCTGGAGTCCACCTTGGTGAGGACAATCAGGCCCAAGTTGCCCACCAGTGAGGTCAAGTAGATGATGAGGAACAGCACAAAGAATGGAACCTGCATCTCAGGACGATCTGTGACGCCCAGCAGAATGAACTCAGTCACCACTGTGAGGTTGTGCTCCTCCATCCACATACGCCGCAAAACTTACTCTAGACAGACATAGTAGAAAAAGTACTTTCACATGGGTGTTTAATTATACAAAGTTAGTGTAAGATGTATTTTAACTTTCAAGTGTAGATTTTATGATATTAGTGCATCATTAAGAGGTGGTAATATAGAATTAAGTAGGTAGCTGGGTGAGTTGTTCTCAAGAAAACTGGTTTGACTCACCAAGAATACATTTAATATGTAGATGTAGCTTAGTTGTCACTGGTGGAAGGAGGATTTCTCCCATGATCTAATGGTTAGAGGGAGCTTAAGATGCCATCCATGATACTGTGTTCAATATGTAGCCCTAAATATTAGCCAAAACAATAACCTTGTTCTAAACTGAAAAAAATCTGAAATAATAGATAGGGAGTCAGATAGAGATACAGATGTAGCTCCATGGGACACAATCATAGAAGTTAAGGATTGTGAAAACATTGCATACTAGGTAAATATGTAATGATTGTACTGCTCTTTAATTGTTGACTTTCATTTGTATACTTATAATCACATTGTGGTACTTATTTATTACATTTAATGACATGACATAATACATATGCCAGTGACATATCAAAAGTCTGTAACAATAAATAACAAACATAAATAAAATGTTACTTATATTATCATAGCTACTATTTCAAAATCTTGTCCTTTAAAATACATGTAATTACTGTTGTTGCAAATGAAATTGTTAACATGTATCATGAATGTGTGAATGAAAAATGGATCATAGTGGAAGTTAACTTTCTATGAAAAAGCATACCTGCAGAAGTATATATGTTTGTATACCATAATCAGTGTTATACCTTGATTTAGCATCCAAAAAGTTTCTATGGTCAATAATTTATCTAAAGCTATTTAGTCTCATACACAAAATATAATCAAAATATTCTTAAAAGACTTTATTGCAAAACATCCTGGTTGAGTAAATGATTCAAAGTATCAGCAGTCCTGAATGTAGTTCTCTATGATCCTATCTGTTTAACATTTGTTTTATGTTTGTTCTTTAAATGGAAAAGTTGCCTTACTTTGAAGAGATTTTCTTCATATAGCACATGCACATTCCTCAGGAAGGAGGCTTCTCTTCTTTGGTGTAAAACATTGAACAGATGAAGGACTGATGAAACAATAAATACATGCCATACATCCCAATCTAAATCCTTTCACACCTGCCCCTATGCCATGATTAAAACTGGATAAAGAGCACACTTTTGTTTTGTGTTTCTTATCCTTTTTATAGCTATTTTAATAAAACTGTAAGGTAAGGTGCTTCCATATTTATTTACTTAAATGCTAGGTTTCCCTGAAGTTCATTATAATTATATGCTATAAATCCCATATATAAATACATATTTTACTTTTAGCATAAATTTAATAAATACACACGTTGCATAAAACTATCACTATGGCACACAATATTATACAAACACTAAGTACACTAATTATGAGATCCTTGTGGATTCATGGATATAATCTGAAATCTTTCAGTATGTCAAATTCATGAGAAATAAATATGATAGCACATAACATATAGAAAAATGTCAGCGTAGTAGAATGAAATGTATGCAGATGTCTCTAAGGCCCAGAGATTTCAAAGTGTAACATACAAACAGATGTATGCCATTTAAGGCAAGATCATCCTTACTGTTTTAAAAATAATTGCACTAAGGAAAGGAGCAAAAAATATATGAAAGAAACATCATGAGTAAAGTAGAAGGGATCAGTGACAGTTGGACTGATGCTGAGCAGTTCTTATGTTTTCAAGGTCAAAAGCTAACATTGCCCTGGTATGGAGTCATCCATAGAAGAGACCCTTAAAGTTATAGCAATGTGTGAAATTTAAAAAAAAATGATAGAATTTCATTTTCGCATAGGAAATAAAATGCTGCAGTGAATCTAACTTATTCATAAAACTTGAGTTAAGCTACAAAATCATAATTGTTAGTGAGCCTACTACGTGTTTAGGTTTGCACACATCTATTTTATTTTTATTTTTATTTTTGGTAGCAAATACAGGCTATTTTAGAAAGCACTGCAGTACTAGCAAATACGAAGGCCAAAAAGGTAAGGATGCCAGATGGTCTCACAGACAGCTTGCACAAGTCCTATGTGGTGGAAGTGACATCACTTCCTTCAATCATTGGACAGTGGTAGCTATTGATGATGACAAACACCACTATACGTTTATCTCTAAAGTTGATAAAAGAAAACAAAAATGAATCACAAAACTTACTCATTTTATATTTTAATAAGTGATTTTTGCATCCTAGGTGAAAAATAAACCCATCATTTTCCAAAGCACAAATGGCATTCACAGCATTAAAAAAAAATACTTCATTATAAAGAATAGAAAGTGAACAGAAACCTTTCAAAACAAACATCAACATTGTCAAAAATTCCTGAAAATATTCTTGCTGACAAATCATATCAACATTCATAGCTGGTGGAGAGGTGAATTATTACACTGCGTTGTATCTTCTTTGAGAAAATATATGGTTCCTCTGGTCCTTGGAAGTGGGGGACCCACAAAAATACAAATTATTCTTTTTCAATGCTAGATAGAATAATTACCTCCAAAATGAAACCTGGCAATAAAAGCATGAAAAGTAAATCTAATAATAAAAAACTGATATTGTACACACAGGATATTATTGGTTCTGATGAAGAGAAAAAATGGAAAATTATTCAACACATATAATCTGATATTATGTTGGGATATGAATCAATATCATCTAAGAATATTGAAAAAACTTATTAATTTACATGTTGAGAAGGGACAAACACTTTAAGCACCTGTACAGAAATCACTAGTAACAAAGTTGTAAACTATGACATCCAGTTAACAAATTCTTCCTATAATAATGCACTGTGGTTTTGCACACATCTAAATTATCTAAATTGCAAGGAAAAAATCTTTTCACGAGGATAATACGGTACACGTATCACTTTGTACAAAAGGTTTGAGCAAAATGTAGCTGCCAGCATCATATAGGGAGGTCAGTTACATTAAAAAAGGTTAAGGCGAACTATCAGAAAATAGGAGAAGTGGAGAATATGCAGTTGAAAGAGCTAAGGTTTAATTTTAAAGACTATTTTGGAAGTCACTACCAGAAACATATCAGCTACGTTCCTGGTAGCATTTGTCTGCAGGCATTCACAAAGGCCTGAAAAAACAACTTTCATGGAGAAGTTAAACAGTGCATGCACGAATATACCACTATTATCAGTAGACCGAAAGAAGCGGCCGTGTCCAATAAAATACTAGAAGTATGCACAGGATAGAAGTTGGAACCCCTGGCCTGGACTTGCTGGCAGAGAAGCATTTTGAGATGTTCTAGTCTGCACAGCTCCACCTCTCAGGACCCGTCCTTAGAAGGTCTCGCAGATTCCCACAAGGTTAGAAAAGCATAAAAGGACAAGGACGCAGACCTGGTGTCTGCCCTGTGTTCCTTAGGTTGTAAGGTTTTTGCTTGTTTTATTTGTCCTGAGCATGCTCTATGAATGCTATTTCTCCCTTACCAGTCTCTTGTAGTTTTTCAAACAAACTTTGTTACCATTTTTGCTTGCCTTGTGCAATGCATTGTTTCAGAATAGAAGAACCTGTAAAAGCAGGGGACTGCAGCCCTGTGAAACCCGCCCCACCCCAGCACACACTCAAGAACTCAGAACCAGATGCACAGGGTTTCTTCCAACTGGGTCATCGGTACTGTCAGTGCAGGTTAAGAAATGATTGTGAAACTGAAAATAAACCACTTGAAGGTTATTGAACAGAATGGATGTCAAGACAATGAAAGGAATAAAAGCATACAGTGATTATGGAGCAATCCCAAAGATTCCAATATAGAGAAAACATTAAATAAGGAAACTATGAGGAAACAGTACATTTTAAGTAACAGATGTTTGAAAACATTTGTTAAGCTGGTTAGAAGGCTAGAAGGATTCGTAAGAAGAAATTATTTTGGAAAAGTATGAATAGAAATTCAAAAGTGCCAAGTATATACATATATGAATATGATAAATATTGGAAAAATTAATTGCAGTTATTTTAAAAATAAAGGGCTGGAGAAAAACTGTATTAATACATTATGCTTAAATAAAACATAGAAATCAATCCTCGGCAACAAAGAGTTGGAAAGAAAGATTTGATTTACATTACCCAAAAGATCTTATTTTAAAGATTATTTTTCAAATCACTTTAAGTAGACACTAATGCATTATGGATTTTTATGATCAAAAGTTACCACTGTGAGAAGAGAAAAATATTTTTATAGCAAGAATAAGCTAAAGTTGTCACTATAAAAATCAAAAAAACCAAAATGAGAAGTAAAATATATTGTAAATAATAATTTTCTAATAAATCTGGTAATTGAGAAACACCATTCTTATAAGTACATTAGAAGATATAGGCAATCTGAGTATTCTTATATCTACATCATACATTACATTTTTTATGAAAGCCAATCATCTTAATGAAAATTTAAATCATTTTTCTTTTATAAAATAATACTCACCTATTCTTCACACTGGAATTGTGGACAGATATTGGATAAAGTCCATAAAACCATGTGTTAGAGGCTAGCAGTTATAAAGTAACAGAGCAAAAATAGAAAGACCTGGATGCCAGAATTTCCTTGACAATACAGCTATCCCAAAATTATAATCAGATCAACAAGAATAAGTATATCACACAAATATTTTTGACAGTATGTCCATGAATATTTTCCTATGTCAAGTAGATCTTTCTGAGTCCTCTTGTTACACTGGAAAAACCTTCCTTCTAAAACAGTTACTGCTCTCATCGTTGGCCACCATATGTTAAGCTATTCTGTGCTTTTTTGGGTAAATATTCTGCAGTTTTTCTGTAAATAAGTTCATGCCTATATATTTTTAAAACATTATTTGCTAAGACCAGATCACTCTACCTTCTATCAGACATTCCTCAAAACATTGCACAATGTATACTTTTCAGTGTCCTCTATTATACTCTTTCTGTTAATATATTGAGAAATTTGACCTGGTTTTAACAGCATATTATTATATATAATGTCAGGGAATAGAATGGTGATCAGTGCTGGGACTCTAAATTTACATGAGTGTGGTATGTAACCTGTGGGGTGGTTATAAATGAGTCATTTAATTTTTCTATGCTCCATCCAGTGCCATCACCTAGAATAGCCCTCCAATACATTTGTTGACACCCTGATATAAGTGCTGAGAAAATGGCTTGGGCCCATAGAGTTCCATTAGCACATAGAAAAACAGGTACAGAACAAAAAGAAAGATTAATGTCTATAGAACTAAATATGGGGAAAAAAAAACTTCTTTGTAAAAGCACAGAGAGGGATGTGGACAGATACTATTATAAATAGGTTGGTGAGGGATAGAATGGTTTTCTAATTGTTGATATTTCACAGAAGAAAGTTTAAAGACAGACAATTGAAAGCAGCCTGGATGATATTGGGACCCACATTTCCAGAGAAGGGTTAGGAGATAACATAATAGAAAACTAAGAGAGGGAGACCGATGTATGGCAGGAGCCAAAGCTGTAAGGAAAGTAAACAGTGCCATTTCTCAGTGGTTGGCACTTATAAAGGGCTTGGCTTTCACTTCCCATGTGATGTAAAGATTCATGGTATTTGTGAAAAATAATTCAATCTACCATGTAAAATTATTGCCTCTCAGTGATAGAGGTGAAACTGCCCTTAGACTCTGTGTTTTATCCTTCTTCCACTGAGACTTTTTCAATGTGTTTCATAATTGACAAAATAAAGGCAGAGAGAAGTTAATGTGCTGCTACAATAATTTTAAAGCTGAAATGATTGTTCTTCATTCCAGGATGGTAACCACTGAAGCAGACTCCAAATGTGTCTTATGTCAAAAATCAAATTGTTCTGAAGAAAAAGATATGAAATCATTTAGATACAAAGAAAATTTCAGAAAAATATATTAATCATTTGCTTGTACAAAGAAAGGATACTAATTGATTGCATGATGCTAAATATATATAGTGCCAATGATTATATAAAAGTTATTCTGTAAGGGTGAAACATATAAAGTTTATATCTTGACCATATAAAGTCATTGTCTCAAACATGGTAAGTGTTAAATGAAATATGTTGCTTTACCTCTCTATTAATTATTCAGAAGTAAAACAAGCTGCTCATATATTTCTATTCTATTTTATGTTATTTTAAAAATTATGCATCATTCTGACCTGGGAGCATGCAACACATGATAATAAATTATTTTTGGAAAAGTAACTTCCTTTACTTGAAATCCTATGCAGTGATATAATAAGAAAGTAATTGGGCAATTGTAAGTAGTTCAAATGTTTGTTTCTGATTGCTGTTGGATTGTATTATGTTTATATAATTACATAATATAAAAAGTTTCTAGTCTTCATTTAAAAAAAATGTTAATTTCTATTTAGTTGAAGTTTTAAAATTTCTTCAACTTAAATATTATCTACAAAGTCATGGTTCCAATGGACTGATTCGCCAAGAAAAACAGTGTACTTTTTCTAAAATACACAAATGCTTATAAAATATAATAATATAACATCATATCTTATAAAACAGGACTGGAAAGTAGAAGAAGACCATAGTATGTGACATTAATCAGACAAAGTTTTGATGAAAGATGAATCCAAACTATGTGTTGAACAATATATGCTTATAAATTCTCAATTTTAATTGCAGTGAAATATAAACAGGAATACTTACAAAAATTGATTCTAGAAAGCATAGACAGCAAAAGAAGAATAAAAAGTAATTTTAGGTATTGTTGATTTAGGAGAAGGTATGATTTCATGATAGGATCAAAAATTTGAATATATACAAGATTTGAATAACTAGTTGTTTTGAATTAGTAGTACAGCAGTGAACTCCTAATTTTTAAAATGGAGAAGTTGCCCTCAACTTTAGACATCAAAAAAAAAATAATAACTTTATGTAAAGCATACATTGTTATGTATCTTTGGAGGAGGATAAATTAAGCTGTAATATTTTGGCCAATTTATGAGGGTTATTGTATCAGTTAGGGTTTACTAGAAAAACAGATATAACACAAAATACACAACTATATAAGAAATAATAAGATTGGCTTATGATGGTCAGCCACAAAGTTGAACAAAGCAGCATGCAGAGGATGTCTGCAAGCTGGAGGGGGAAG
>RJWM01036915.1:0-17814 GCA_004363535.1 Dasyprocta punctata
TCTTCTGTCTTGTCTTAGAGGCCCAATATAGTTCTCATTGTTTTGCTTTACTCTAATTATTATTATTATTATTATTATTATTATTTTGCTTTATTCTATATTCTGTTTTTATTGGTTTTATTCTGTTTTGGTTTTGGTTCAGTTCTACTACACCTGTTGGAATGGTCAGCTATTCTGAAGATAACAAGATATACTATAGTAGCCATTGTTTTCATAGTATTTTTCTTTGAAGTTCTGTTCCAGTTCTGCTGCTTTGTTTTAATTGACTTTGTTCTGCTATGTTCTGTTGGATTTTACTATCTTTAAAATTAAAACAATAAAAATAAAAAAACAATGAAAAACTATAATTAAGAATCACTCATCCATTTAACTTCTATTTGTAATCAGCCAGCACTGAGCTGGACACTGAGTTGGCCCCTGGTAGCAGCAGTGAGGGACCCCTGGCCCTGCACTGTCACAGGCACAGAGCCCCATGCTGCATGACACTGAGGGCCATGTGGTTGTAGGGTCTGAGGAGCACTTGGAACCCTCCAGGATGAGGGTCACCTGGGCCCTGTGGAAGAAGCAGGGTCAGTCCAGAAATAATAAAGAGAAGAGGGACTAGGAAGAGGGAAAACACTGAAAACTCTCATGAGATCCAAGAATGTGCAAATGAAAGAATTCTTATTCCTTAGAGTTCCTCCATTGAATTTTAAATGAGCATGATTTTCTGAATTCACTCTTGACTTTTATATAAAACTGTTGTCCCATAGCCCCTCCAGAATGAGTCAATCAGGCTGGGGGTATAGCTCAGTGGCACTGTACCTGCCTGGCAAGTGTGAGGTCATGAGTTCAATTCCTAGTACAGAAATCCCCGCAGTTTCCCCTTTACCTTGGGCTCTTCTAGATCTCAAGTAGAAGGCACCAGCAATCATCAAGCTGAAGGCCAGGAGCACCAGGAACACAGCCAGAGTCACTGTCCAGGTGCTGACCCGGGGGAACAAGGCCTCTGGAAAACAGGAAGCAGCTGCTGAGCCCCAGATGGACATCAGCTGACTTGGTGCTGGACTCCAGTCCTCAGATGGTTTCTCCAGGGAGAAAGCAGGGCAGAGACGCTGAGCCTCAGCCCCATTGCAGCTCTCAGGAGCTCAGGACCTGAGGTCTCCTGTGTCCCTGCTTCCCTTATGTGTGAGACTCATGAGGGCCTGAATAATTTGGAAGAAACAGTAACAAGCTAGATATGGTGCTAGTGCAGCAGATACTCATGCATCTGCCATCCAGATTGAATAGCATAATTATATTCGTAACATGCAACAGTGTTAATAAACACAAGGACACTCAGTGCAGGAGAGATTCTGCCCCTCACTCTCCAAGTGAACCCGCCCTGGCTCCTCTCTGTCCAGTTGTTTCCTCCTGTGCACAGCTGTGAGCCCAGCGCTATGCTGAGGACACAGGGGGAGACGCTCCGCAATCACAGCGGGGATGTGGAATGGGGTCAGGTGATAAACCACTGAGATGTCAACCTCCATGCCTGAAAGACAACTCCAGCTCACAGCAAGGATTCATCAGAGAGGTGTGACTGTGGGTAACTGAAATTCGAAAGAACCAATATGATGCCAGTGTGTATGGACGTGAAGATGTGAGATCACATGAGAAATAAGGACAATCACATTCAACACCAATTGTTTTTACATAATTTTAAAAGGATGTTTATATGGTAATAAGTGAATGAGATAATTGATGTTTAATTACTTATGCATAATTTTTCAAATTATTTAAATATGAAGATATATTATCTATGTCGTGCTCTACCATACAAGTTTGAGAAGTCCTCTGGCATTATGATTAATGATAATCGTACTTCCTAACTCCAACTCTTACTCTGCTCAAAAATATTCCACAATCCTCTATTGGCATGAAAATCTAACTATGAGATATGGGATAATCTATCACCTCAAATCTTGTTTTACTAAGTTTCTCATTAGAAACTTAGTCCTCTGATACATAATTTTCTTTTTACAATTCTTCAACTGCTCTCTATTTATGTAACTTTAATGTATGTATGTTACCAAACTACATCACAAAAAGTATATTTTTAGTAATTCCTCCAGATAAAGGCAGGTTCATAATAATTCCAAAATACATTAATTTCTGTATCAATTTGGCAATATATGTTTGGCATTAATGAAGTTACTAACTAGTAGGGATATTCAAAAATGAGCATACAATATATACAAGATTTTACTCCCCTTGGGAACACAGAAAAACACAATTCAGAATAAACAGTGGAGCACAGAGAGGCGCTTAGTGCCCCCAAGCTGGGCGAGGCTCCTGGAAAGGGCGCAGGTGTCCAGGACAGCGGGAAACCGCTCCTGGGAGGAGACAGAAGGAGCCCAGCAGGCAGCGCCATGGGCGTCGGGGCTGTGCGGGCTGGGGCGGGGCAGGAGATGGGGAGGAAAGGAGAGGGGGGCAGAAGCTGAGGCTGCAGGGAGAACAAACGCACAGGACAGGAACAGCGGGGTCCCGGCCGCGTGGTTTCTCTGTGACCCAGGAAAACAGCCCAGGAGGCGCAGGGAGCACTGGAGCCCCACTGGGTTAGCTGAGCGTCGCTGTGGACAGAGCCCAGCGCGGACCGCGGGGAGAGCTCTGCTCCCCCTCAGACGCCGCGTGTGAGCGACTCCTCAGGGCTGTCTAATGACCCGGACAGCGGGGTCATTCCTGTTTAACAGGGGACGGACAGACAGTGGGCAGCGCTTGTCCAGGGTCACAGGGCCAGCAGGTGGCGGTGTCAGGGTTTCACCTCAGTGTGACAAGAGGAAGAAGAAACTCCACATTGTTATGCAGGAGTCTCCCTTGGTAAATGGCATTTGGCAAGTTTGTAATTAACTTCAACATATTCTTCAAAATGCTCTGTTACACTTAAATGTTTTGCTTATCCATGACATCAGTTTTTATGAGGCGAAATAATGGTTTACTATACAGAAAATAAAATATACCAAAACTGGTATATTTAACTAGCTTTCCAAGTAAGAGTTGGAACTGTGTGACCTGGACCATCCTCCCAGTCTCCCCATCAGGGGTCATCGCTAGTCCCCCTCCCTCCTCAGCACTGACATCGCAGAATGAGAGCTCTGGGGGAACTCACCTGCCACTGAGAGACGCGCCTCCTTCTCCTTTCTGAGCACAGGGTTCCTGATCACACAGGACACCTCTGCTCCTGAGCTTTCCTCCACTGTGACAGAGCTTTCCACGTGAATCAGGCCATCTTCTCGTACAGACCTAGTCTTAGAGTCAGGTGACAGAGGCAGTCCTTGTGAGTCTCTCCACCGGAGCTCAGGGTCTGGGTACCACCCCGAGGACGAGCAGGTCAGTGTAATGCTCCCAGTGTGTGCAGGCTGAACGTGGATATGAGGAGGTGAACCTGAGGCTGGAGGAACCATGAGAGGGAAAATAATGCTTCTTTTTCAGTTTACAACCATGTCACATGGGCCAGTCAGCTTTTGTTTACTCATTAATCTCTATATGAATCTTGCTTGTGAAAACCAAGTTACAAAAATGTTGGCCAAAAAGTATTTTCCTGCACATTGGCTTAAGTAAAAGAAATTAACTGTACCAGCACTAAGCACAATATGCAATACTAAGTAGTCCTGTATTTCCTTTTCCTCTGTCCCCTTGGAGGTATCATTTATCCTTCCATCTGCTGACTCCTGAGGTGGGTGGTGAAATACTCTGTCCATCCAGTTGGAGCCTGAGAGCTGCAGATCACACGGGATCTGATGGGTTTCTGTGGTAAAATACAGTTGATCTCACAGCACCCACTTAGGTCTTCTCGATCAGCAGCAGAACTCTCCACAAGAACCTGTGATGTGGGGTCGGTACTGTCACTGCAGTCCAGTCCATCAGACATGAGCAACATGTGTGTGGAGCACATGCAACATGGTTGATGAAACCAAAAACTGTTCCTTTTACTTAGTATCAGTTCAGTTTAAAATTTCAGAACAATGCAAATCTAGAGCACGGTATTGGGGTGGTACATTTAAACGCATGTCCTGTCTGTGTGCGTCTGCCAGCTTAGCACTGCACAGGTCCAGGCACCTTGTGTTTAGTACTTGACTTAAGATGCTGATGGAAGCAATGCACTCGATGTGCTGTTAGCAGCCTTTAGCCAGTAACTATGAGATGAAGGCAGTGACCATCCCACAAAGCTTCCACTTCCCTCTCCCCAGGACTGATTGTGTTAATGCTCAAAGTGGACAGGAAGGCCTCATCAAGGGGAGCTGGAGCCTCAGAGTGAAGGCCGTGGAGACCTCACAGTGTCCCCCACTCTCCCACCCCAGGCCCCTTGCTTCTTGCTCCTCACAGGAGCCCTGGCTCAGGATGAAGCACAGCATGCAGCAGGGCAGTGCACAGCAGCACGGGTTCCTCACCTGCCCCATGGCTGTGTCTGTCTACAGCACTGGTCTAGGGGGAGGGGGGGAGAGGAAAATGGAGCCAGGAGCAGGAGGTGAAGCTGCAGGGCTGAGCTGCAGAGAAGAGCAGCCCTGCTGAGGGCAGCACAGCGTCTCCTTGAAGGGAGACAATGAAGAGAGGGGCAGGGCGGGGCTCTGGGTTCCTGCAGAGACTGCGTCTCCAGGGGGAACAGGTTCCTGACCTGGGCCACACTTTGCTCCTCCAGGAAGATGGGGAGGACTAAAGAGTCCAGGGCCAGCATCCACACAGCTAAGAAAGCACAAGCTACTCAGAAAGGGTTCATGAGGTTCAGCTCTGAACAATTAGCCCAGGTTTACAGGACTGAATTGAGACGTATTTACTTGGAGGGAGAAGATAGGATGAGCATAGGATGTAATTTTTCTCATGTATAGTGACAGAAAAGGCAAAATAAAAATAAAATGTTTCCCTCACTAAAAACAGAGAAAATATCCTGGAGAACATAGAAAGAAAACACCAGTGACTTTAGGAGCAATCTTTCTATGAAAAGACATGTGGATTCCGCAGAACGTATTTGTGATTGCTTACTATCTCAATTTTGAAACTTGTGGACACAGTGTAAAAATTTACACTTGCAAATTAAGTACTTAAATACTTAATTTGCATAAATTCAGAATTCAGTGAAACCTAGGATTGCAAGTAACTGCAAGTATTCCACAAAAGAATCAAACATTTCCAATAAACATTAACTTGATAATGAAGGGTCGTCTAGCAATGACGCAGATTGTCACATGACCACAACTGAATCAGTGGCCTCTCCCTTTCTCTCTCTGTCTCTGTCTCTGTCTGTCTTTCTCTTTCTCTCTCTCTCTCCCTCTTCTCCTTGATTGTGTGTGACATTCTCCCAATAAGGAGAGGTTATGGAGGAAACCTCATCTGCAGAGGAGGAGGAAAAAAGACAGAGGAATTCCTTATTTAAAATGAGATTAGGGAGATGTGTAAATGAGGGAAACAGTGCAAAATTTTATAGAAAAGCAACACTACAGTAAGGCTGTAGCAGTATGCACAATGTCTCTTTTTAATGTCATCGCAATATCACATTTCCACAAAATGCTCAAAAATAGGCAAAAGCGAACTCCAGGGGACAGGTTTCTTGTTAAAGTTGCATAAAAAGAAAAACATTCCACTGAGTCGATAGATATCCCTTAGTGATAGTGAAAATCACTGTACACAAACACCCTCCACTCTCTTGTCTCCCTCACACAAGCCATGACGGTTTTCAAAGGGAAGAGCAGGTGAATTTCTTCATTTTTCTTTACATTTTGTATTTTCTTTATTACTTTGGATGATATTACAGTATTAGAATCATTTTTATATGAATATTTTTGGATTTTGGAGCAAATCATCTGGGTTTACATTATTTCTTAAGCAGAAATTCGCTTTGATATATAAGTGCTGTGGATTACAAGCATGTTTCTGAAACACACTAGTCTTACAAACTAAGGTCATTGCTCATGGAACATGAGAATGAAAACAAAACTTGGACTTGCTGAAAGTGCTCTGACTTCATAAAGCAGCCAGTGAGATTAAAGCATAGTGTCTCTGGTGAATGTAAGCAGTGGAGAGTAGATGACTTTGTCTTCATCTTCATTTAAATTTCTGTTGTGCTTGATGTACTAGGTTGATACTACAACCACTGTTCACCTACTCTCTTCCAGAACACAGAGAGATGATGACTCTAAAAAACTCTTCCTCATGGACCCATGAGATCAAATCAGAGACCCCAGCAGGTGGTCAGGGAAACATTGCTGGTGTCAGAACAAACTGCAGGGCAGGCAGGACAGCTGGAGTCCAGCCAGGAGCTTCGGGATGGAAAGTCAGTGCTGCTAAGTGTGCAGGAATAAAGTGAAACAATGAGCAGGCTTGTTCCTGCATAGTGTGGAAGCCCTCTGTGAAATGAGAACTCTCAAGACAGGACAAGTCAGGCTGCTGCAGGGGACTGAAGGAATGCTCCAGAAGAAACAGTAGAGGAGCTGGCCTCAGTTTCAAAGCTACTTATGAGGTTTTTTTATTTACATAAAGAAAGCCTTATTGGACAGAGTTGCACAAATTCTAGAGAATTCCTAGTTGCAGAGCATCTAGGAATGCATGAGTTGGGGTCTCCCCAAGTTTCCCCATGGAAGAGTGAGGATCTCAGCAGAAGATGAGGCTTGATGAGGGAGGAGCACAGTCAGCCTCAACCAGCTCTGCAGGCTCCTGGGAAAGTGCATCTGGCAGGCACTGCTTCTTTGCATGCACTGTGCACCTGCAGGGAGGACTCTAGGGCACCTGCTGGAAGATGGGGCTTTCCTGATCCAGAAAGTCAGACCTCTACCCCAGGACCACAGGGACTGTGTGGAGAGAGGGATTGTAATGCTTGATTGATTGTGTCATCTTGAAAAGACTAGAAGTCTAATTCTGATCAGCAATTCTACACCATAGGGTGTAGAGGACCCACCGTAGGGCAGCTTGTATTGTGGAGGGTATAAAGGGGCAATGAGGAAGGACAGATGGCTTCTGTTCTTAAGAGAAGCTCCAGACATTTCATCTTCCACCTTGGATCCATCAGCTTCAGGAGTAGACCCTTAGCCCCTGGTGTAGACCTTTCGGTCTTCCATCACAGACCCACTGGCCTCTTGATGCAACCTTCCAGGGGGCACTGAAGTAAGCTCCAGACATTGGATGGAAACCTTTGGTCTCCAGCATGCAGACACCCACGATACTCTTCCTCATCCATCTCTGCAGGTGACCATCCTAAGCTAATCTCCTAATGTCTTATAAATTTGTGTATCTTGTGTTATATCTGTTTCACTAGTAAAATACTGACTGATACAGGCATAGAGGTTCTGGTTTACAAAAATTCAAACAAAAGTTTTCGGGATAAAACTTGCCAGTAACTCTATTCTGGAGACTCCTACAGTGTGTAAGCACTGCATGCCTTGCTGCTTTTATTAGATAACTGTTGGACAAAGATCACTTGGGTCCTGGCCAGAAACGCTGTGATGTGTAGATTATTCTGCCAGCAGCCTCTGGCTTTCAGAGATTATCACAGACAAGAAGCACAGGAGACACACTCAAGCTGATGAACTTGGAGAACAAACTCTTTCTGCATCTACAAAGTCAGGAATTTACTGCCAGTGATGGTTTGGTTGGTTTCTGCTGAAGCCCCTAGAAAGGAGCCAAAAAGGAACCCATTTTTGAGCTCAGCAGATGGCCCTGAGACATTTGTAGAGTGATCTGATTCAGGCTCAGTTCATGGTTGAACTACAAAGCACCCACTTACCCTTCTATCTCCTCAGGACATGCTTCTCCCTGCTGTCCATGTCTGGGGAGGAGGGAGAAGGAAGGGGAGCACAGGCTTCTGCAGGGATCCGAGTCCACAGGTGACAAAGGAAGAGTGCACAGGAGCACGCGTGATAGGAAGGAGCACATCCAGGATGGAAGGGAACGAGGTGTAGAAACCCAGGGTGTGAGAGTAGGCTGCCCGGGTCCTTCCTGTCCCTGTGCACCTCCTTCCGGGTCTAGCAGGTGAGAAGGAAATCCCTAGACTGAGATGTGTTCTGAGACTCTTGGAGTCAGAACACACTGAAGTCACTGATGAAATCTGCCCTTCAGCAACTATATTGTAAAGAAAAATGATAGGCATATTTTTCTATTAAAGGATAAATTACTCATACAGACTAATTAGATGAATGGAACTCTAATTTCTGGCGTTCCATTATGATGTTTATACAGACTCAGCCACATTTTCCACACATACTTTTTTCACACATTTACTTGAGTCATGCTTGGATAAAAAATTACCAATTCAGCATTTTCAGTGCTCACCTGTGACCAGAAGCTCAAACTGTGCTTGGCTGACTTGTGTGGATCTTACAAAGACACAGCTGTACCATCCTTCATCTTGAAGGAGGATGGGCTGGATCCTCAGGGCCACCTGGCCTTGGGTGATGTTCTCCCTCAGGAGCTCTGTCCTCCCTAGGTACTCGAGACTCTGCTGCTCCATGTGGTCATGAGAATTCCTGTACTCATGCACCAGTACTGATTGCTGGTCACGGTACCATCTGATCTCCATGTTCTGAGCATCTGAGGGTGGACTGAGGTGACAGGGAAGCACAGCTGCTTCTCCTACATAGGCAATGACTGGTGACCTTGGTCCCTTCACTTGGAACTGCCCTGGAGGTAATTAAGAAGAGAGCAGAGTTATTACTGAGAGTATGGCAAGCATAATGGTGGCTTTCTGACAAGACATGAATGACACCAGTTCAGCTAACTTGATGAATTTGGGCAGGGGAAGAGTAAGCTAAAGCAGGAGGTGCAGGTTCACTTTTAGTATAAAAAGTCACAGGGCATTAGACCAAATGTGTAATAGTCATAGGACCTTAAGCTAAATTAAGTTTTTTCCAGTTTGCTTAGGGGTGTAAGTCAAATTTATGTGAAGAAGTGTATTTAATTCTTATCATCCTGGGTGTGGGAGACCATTATTATTTTACAGATGAAGAAATTCAATCAGTGAGTACTTTAATATCTTACCACATAACACATAATAATGGGACTTTAAATGAATTTTCAAAATATTTTCAAACAATTTATTGCTTCAAGACATATATTACTCTGTGTCATATAATCATATAAACCAACTAAATGTGAAAACATTAAAACTAATGTTTTTCTAAGCAAAGGAAAAAAACACTCTCTATTCTCATTTTAGAAAATTATTATATAAGTCTCCATCAGAATGTTCAGACCTAGAACAAGATGTGCCTCTTGAGAGCAGCACACGTTGGGTCAGAGAGGCTCCAACCAGAAGCCAACCAGCCTGCGGAAGAGAAAGATGTGCCTCTCGAGAGCCTGCCATGTTGGGCAGGGAGGCTCCAACTAGAAGACAACTAGCCTGCCTTCCTGGGGAGTGCGCGACAAGCATGGACTCCAGGAAGACAAAAATGTGCCTCTCGAGAACCGGCCACACTGGGTCAGAGGGACTCCAACCAGAAGACAACTACTCTGCCTTCCTGGTGAGTGCAAGACTGGTGTGGACTCCCGGAAGAGAAAGATGTGCATCTCGCGTGCCTACTGGCATGCAGGCTAAGGGTCAAGGACATGCATCAAGGACATTCCACCCTCCACTCCCCCCACCCTACCTCTGGTAAGCAACCTGCTGGTTCAGAGGACCGGCTAACTTGATAGCAACTAATGAACATAAAGCAACTAAATGCTAGTATTGTTTGATTGATTTTGCAAGCGTGGGGAAAGCAGTCTGAGCATCACTTGGGAAGATGACAGTATGCAATGTAGCAAATACGGGGGATTCCCTTCTGTCTTGTCTTTGAGGCCCAATATGGTTCTTATTGTTTTGCTTTATTCTAATTAATTTTTTTGCTTTATTTCATATTCTGTTTTTATTGGTTTTATTCTGTTTTGTTCTTGCTTTGATTTTACTATACCTGATGGAATGGTCAACTATTCTGAAAATAATAAGATATACTATAGTAGCTATTGTTTTCACAGTATCTTTCTTTCAAGTTCTGTACCAGTTCTGCTGCTTTGTTTTGATTGACTTTGTTCTCTTATGTTTTGTTGGATTTTACTATCTTTAAAACTAAAATACATACATAAATAAATAAAATTTAAAAAAACAAAGAATGTTCAAATCTGCAGGTTATTACCTAGTGAACTGCACAACTGTGGATTTCACTTGTTGGCTCAGGCACCACCAATTTAGGGCTGGCTTTTATTACCCATCCCCCGACCCCACACCAATGGAACAGCAGAGAGTCAAGTCAAATACCCGACCTTTACCTGAACAAGGGAAAAGTCTGGAAAAGGAGATTCAACATGAATGATTAGAGAAAGAGTCATATCAAGATGATGAGAAAGATCCCTGAGAAGGAATATTCTAGAAGATCCAACATGGCTGAGTAAAGGAAGAGCCACATTGGAGAGACTCAGAGAACATCCACAAGAGCACAGAGGATAGAGGACAAGAGGGCAGAGCAGTGAGTTCCAGCAGCTCGGCTTCTCCAGGACAAAGGGTCTGAAGTCTGGAGTGGGAAACAGCGGGAAGAACATGAGTCTCTGTCCTGAGTGACTTCAGTGATAATGGGTGGTGAGTATCTGCCTTGCAAATGCCTGGGAAATGGCACTGTAGGCCTGGGACACGCCAAGGCTTGCCTGGCACAACAGAGGCTCTGAACTCCTTGCAGCCAGACTCAGGGTCCAGGTACTGCCACACTCTGGGGTACACTCTGCCTAGTTGCCTGGGAATGGAAGGCCTTGGCCCCCACCCAGTAAGGCAGAACCTCCAGCTGCACACTCCAGGAGTGCACCCTCACTAGCTGTGCACAAAATCCAGTTCTACTGGTTCCTGTGACTCAGCACAACCCACCAGGGGAATGCCCAGTCAGCCTTGCAGGACACAGAGCCACACAGGTCCTAGAAGAAAATGACAAAACGAAAGACCAAGAGGCAGTCTCAATCCCCCAGCCCACTAATAACAAACCCAAGAGACACTGAAATGGAAGACAGTGGGAGTCACACAACTGAGCTTTCTGAAATGATAGCAAATGCAGTAAACAAACAGCTCAATGAAGCTATAGAGAAACTCAAATCAGAAATAATCTTTCAGCTAAAAAATGAAATGAGAATCATTATTAAAGCAATGTTGTGTGTATCTAAAGAAGAGCAAGATAAAAAAATAGAAGAGCTTAAGAAAATGATGGAAACTTTGAATGAACAATATCAGAAACAAACAGAATGCATGAAACAAATTCAAAGGGAAATGAAGGAAATGAAAAATTCGATGGAAAGTTTGAAAAACCACTTGAATGAAGCTGAAGATAGAAACTCAGATCTTGAAGACAGCATGGGAGCCCATGGCCATGAAAGAAAAGATCTCTTAAAAATAGTAAGGAACCAAGAAACAACAATTCAACAGCTGCAAGACGAAGCCAGGAGAAATAACATAAGATTAATAGGCATAAATGAAAAAGCAGGGGTCAACACTAATGGCCTGCGAAGACTATTTGCAGAAATAATAGCAGAAAACTTTCCAAACACGGGAAGAGAATCTGAAATACAGGGAACTGAGGCATACAGAACCCCAATTAACCATAACCAAAATAAATCTTTGCCCACATATATAATAATAAGGGTATCAGAAATACAGCACAAGAACAAAACACTAAAATCTGTCAGAGAAAAGAAACAGATCAACTATGAAGGAAAGCCTATCAGAATCACGACAGACTTCTCAGCACAAACCTTTCAGTTAAAAAGAGCTTGGAGTGAAGTATTTCAAATCCTGAAAGAAAACAACTTTCAACCCAGACTGATGTACCCTGCAAAACTATCCTTAAAAATTGATGGAGAAATCAGATACTTTCATGACAAAGAACTGAAGAAATTTATGGCCACCAAACCAACACTACAAAGAGTACTGAAAGAAACTCTAGAAAGAGACAAAGATAGCTAAAATCTTAAGAACAACAACAAAAGAAAACCACTAAGCAGGGTGAATAATTAAACAGAAAATGTAGAAAACCAACAGCAGAAAGATATCATGACAGGGATGAGCCTGTACATATCAGTTATATCAGTGTAAATGGTCTCAATGCACCAATAAAAAGAAACAGACTACCAGGGTGGGTTAAGAAACAAAACCCAACAATGTGCTGTGTGCAAGAAACACATTTCACTCAAAAGGAAATTCACAGACTAAAGATCAAAGGCTGGAAAACAATACTCCATGCAACAGGAACCCAGAAATATGCAGGGATAGCTATTCTGTTTGCAGACAATACAAACTTCAAACTGAAAATGATCAAAAGACATAAAGAAGGTCACTATATTCTTCTTAGGGGAAAACTTCAAGAGGAAGAGAGTAAAATCATAAATATATATGCACCAAATACGAGAGCACCCAACTATGTAAGACAATTTTTAACAGACATGCAAAACCAAATAAACAATAATACAGTTATAACAGGGGACCTTAACACCCCACTGTCACAGAGAGACAGATCAATCAAACATAACATCAGCAAAGAAAAAACAGAACAGAATCAAACTTGTGAACAAATGGACCTAGTAGACGTGTACCGAGGGTTCCACCCATCAACATCAGAATACACGTTCTTCTCAGCTGCACATGGGTCATTTTCTAAAATAGATCATATACTGGTCCACCAAATATGCTTAAGTAAATGCAAAGGAACTGAAATAATTCCGTGCATATTATCTGACCATAGTGCAGTAAAATTGGAAATGAATGACAAAAAAACCCTACAATAACTGCATAAACACATGGAAATTCAAAAATACTCTCCTAAAGAACCAATGGGTCACAGAAGAAGTTAAAGAAGAAACTAAACAATATCTACAATTGAAAGAAAATGCAAATACAAATTGCCAGAACCTGTGGGACGCGATGAAAGCAGTCCTCAAAGCGAAATTTATAGCACTAAACGCCCACATCAGAAAAACGGAAAGCACACACATAAACAACCTAATGCTGCTCCTCAAACTTCTAGAAAAAGAAGAGCAAGTCAAGTCCAAAGCCCAAAGAAGGGAGGAAAGTATTAAGATTAGAGCAGAAATTAATGCAATTGAAACTAAGAAAACAATGCAAAGAATTAACGCATCCAAGAGTTGGTTATTTAAAAGAGTAAATAAAATTGATAAAGCCCTACCAACCTTATGAAAAAGAGGAAAGAAAAAACTCAGATCCATGCAATAAGAAATCAAAAGGGTGAAATCACTACAGACCCTGTGGAAATATAGAAGATCATCAACACCTACTTCGAAAACCTTTACTTACGTAGATTCGATAACACAGAAGAAATGGACAGGTTGCTAGAAACCTATGAATTACCAAAGCAGAATCAAGAAGATGTGTGATTTCAGCTAATGAAACTGAAAATGTAATAAGGACCCTACCAACAAAGAAAAGCCTGGGCCCTGATGGATTCACTGCTGAATTCTACAAGAAATTTAGGGAAGACTTAATGCCAACACTCCTCCAACTCTTCAGTGAAATCGAAAGGGAAGTAAGTCTCCCTAAATGATTCCTGGAAACAAGTATTACCCTAATACCAAAACCAGAGAAAGACCCAACCAAAAAAGAAAATTATACGCCAGTCTCCCTAATGAACATAGATGCAAAAATCCTAACAAAATACTAGCAAATAGAATACAGCAAGTTATCAGAAAGATTATACATCATGATCAAGTGGGATTCATCCCAGGAATGCAAGGATGGTTCAACATATGCAATCAATAAATGTAATACACCATATCAACAGGGCCAAGGACAAGAACCACATGATCATTTCAATAGATGCAGGAAAAGCTTCTGACAAAATGCAGCACCCATTCATGATAAAAACCCTACAGAAAATCGGAATAGATGTTCTCTACCTTAAACTGATAAAAGTCATATATCATAAACCAACAGTCAACATCTTACTAAATGGAGAAAAACTGATACCTTTCAACCTAAAAGAAGAAAGACAGCCTCTTTAACAAACGGTGCTGGAAAAACTGGCTTTCTATATGCCATAAAATAAAACTAGATCCATGCCTATCACCATGCACTAAAAGAAAGTCAACATGGATCAAAGATCTGAATATAAAAACAGAGACACTAAACTTACTAGAAGACAGAGTAGGTAAAAATCTTGATGACATAGGAGTAGACAGAGAGTTCATGAACAAAAACCAAATTGCATGGGAAACACTTCCCAGAATCAACAACTGGGATCTCATCTTACTAAAAAGTTTTTGCATGTCAAAGGAAATCTCCAACAGAGTGAAAAGAAAACTCATGAACTGGGAAAATAACCAATTGTCCATCAGACAAAGGACTTCTATCTAAAACATATAAAGAATTAAAAGAAATCAGGCCCCTAAAATTCAGGGTCCCAATCCAAAAATGGACATTGGAGATGAACACACACTTCTCAGAGAAAGAAATACAAATGGCAAATAAATGTATGAAAAAATGTTCAACATCAATGGTCATTCGGGAAATGCAAATTAAAACAACTCTGAGATTCCATCTCACTCCAGAAAGAATGGCCAAAATTAAAAAATCAACCAACAACAAATGCTGGAGGGGCTGTGGGGAAAAGGAAACTCTTCTCCACTGTTGGTGGGAGTGTAGACTGGTGCATCCACTGTGGAAATCGGTGTGGAGATTCCTCAAGAAGGTCGAATTAGAGATCCCATTCAACCCAGCTATCCCACTTATGGGCATTTTCCCAGAAGAATTGAAAACATCATACCACAGTGGTATCTGTGCACCCATGTTTATAGCAACCCAATCTGTGATAGCCAGATCTTGCAAAAAAACCGCAAGTGCCCATCAATCAAAGAATGGATTAAAAAGATGTGGTATTTTTATACAATGGAGTATTACTCAGCTATTAAGAAAGATTGCATTGAGACTTTTGTAAGTAAATGATCACGACTTGAGACCATACTCATAAGTGAGATAAATCAAACCCACATCTGTAAATACCATATTGTTTCTCTAGTATAAGAAACTGAAAAAGTATATATGATCCAAAATCTATAATAAATATTATGTAAGGGTAAAAAACAGCTTGAAGGGCAAAAGTAATTGGGAAGGGAAAAGTGGGAAAGAGGGAAGGGAAAATGAAAAATATATAAATCTGTATATATGTATATGTAAGATAACTAAAGCAAACACACTGCTGAATGTATTTGTTGTTGAGAAAAAACAATTAATACTCATATGATTAGTTCAATTTTACATGTCTATATCTGTTAATGTAAACAACGTTTTTGAAGATAACGATACACAATATTGCAAACATTGTCCAGTTTCTATCATTCTGTTTTGTAAACCTGTAATGTTACTGTTGTGCATTTACTCTAGCTGTTTGTCTCTTTTGCTTTTTGTCTTTCTTATATGTGTCTTTTTTTTTCTCTTAAAAAAAATTGCCCGGACAGAGCTGCACAGTGCAGACATGGACAGGAAGACACTGTGGGAATGGACTGGGAGTCTGAGTGTCAATCCCAGAGCGGACCTTTGGGGACTCCATAATGATAAGGACCCAGAGTTGAGGAGGAAAAAATAGTCACTGAGACTGTGGGCTGTTGGAGAGCAGACTGCAGTGAGTCCTGAAAGGCAGGGACTGGAGGTCACAGAGCTGGGACCTGCAGTGAGGCCCCAGACGCAGCCTGACTTCCTCAGGATCAGAGGCTCACAATGTCACCACTTTCCCACTGCTGAAGGGAGACCACAACAGGGGCTGGTGGTGCGTTATTTCTCAGTCAGCCCTGATAGACACCATGGAAAAGGATTAGACTTTTACTGCTGTAGTTGGATTGACTGCAGAGCATAAACCTGACTCAGTGGACTTGGGAATCCCATATGTAATGTCTCATTGGAATATCTCATCTGTGTTCCCATTAGACATTTTATTGGTTTAAACATTTTATGTCTCTTGAGTTATTTAGAAATGTGACATTATGCTCTATTATGATTTACTGAGTATGTTACATGGATACTTTTTTATACTTGTGCTTTTATTGGCTCTGATTTTACAGGTGTCTAGGTTCTGTCCCTTGTCTAGAGAATAGACAAAGGAAGGAGAGTAATTGCAAAGAGTACCATAGAGATATATAATAAGATTGAATCTGTGAATATCATAAATTGAAGCAATTCTTGTGGCAAAGCCTAGAGACAGATTCCAAACCACTTAAATTAAGTGAGTAAAGTAATAAATACTAAAAGTGGACATACAAAGCTGAAAATTATTCATAGGGAGGAAACATCCTACTGAAAACCTCCATAAAATCAAACACTCTCCTTACTTTTTTAGTAACCCCTGCCACAAAAAGGAGAAGAGAAAAAAAAGAAGAGAGAAAAAAAGAAAGTATTCCACCATTCTACAACACAGTATATATATATATATATATATATATATATATATATATATATATATATATATATCAGTATATATATATATATATATATATATATATATATATATATATATTGTTTTCAGCAGCACATGGTACTTTTTCCAAAACAGATCCCACACTAGTCCACAAAGCCTGCTTAAGTGAACATAAAAAAATTGAAATCCCCCATGCATGCTATACAACCTTTATGCAATTAAAACAGAAACCAATGACAGAAGAAATTTGGGGGGAAAAAAAGAGCTCCTGCAAAATAAACAACATACTCCTAAACAAACATTGGGTCACAGACGAAATCAAAGGAGAAATTTTAAAAACTGTGGAACTTAATAATGGACATCTCAAAACCTCTGCAACATGGTGAAAGCAGTTCAAAGTGCAAAATTCATCACAGGTAATGCTCACATTAGGAAATCAGAGCAGGTCCAAACCAACAGTTTTATGGGAAATCTTAAGATACTCGAGGAACAACAACAAAACAGCATCAAACTGAAATTAAGGAGGAACATAAAAAAGATGAGAGAAAAAAATCAATGAAACTGAGACTGAGAAAACTGTGACAAAATTCAAAGACATAGTTCTCTAAAACAATGAATAAATTAGACAAATATTTATCAAGAGAAATAGAGAAAAGCCTAACATCAATGCAATTAGAAATGACAGATTAAAATAACAGCAGACATTGTCAAATCCAGAAAATAGTAACAACTTTGAAAAATAATATTCCAACAGATTAGCCAGTTTTGAAGTAGTGAACAGATTCCTAGACACATAAAAACTACCAAAACTAAGCCAAGAGGATACAAATATGCTTAACAACCAAATAAAAGGCAATGAAATTGACTCAGTAATATAGAACCTATCAATAAAAAGAAGTACTGGACCTGATGGATTCACAGCTGGAACCTAGAAAATCTTAAAGAATGTTATTTTTTTAATTTTAAAGATAGTAAAATCCAACAAAACATAACAGAACAAAGTCAATCAACACAAAGCAGTAGAACTGGTACTGAACTTCAAAGAAAGATACTATGAAAACAATAGCTACTATCGTATATCTTGTTATTTTCAGTATAGTTGACTATTCCAACAGGTATAGTAAAATTAAACAAAAAACAAAACAGAATAAAACCAATAAAAACAGAATATAAAATAAAGCAAAAAATTAATCAGAAAAAAGCAAAACAATGAGAATAATATTGGGCCTCAAAGACAAGACAGAGGAGAACCCCCCATATTTGCTACATTGCCTACTGTCATCTTCCAAAGAGATGCTCAGGTTGCCAGCCCAAGGCCTGAAAAATGAACAAAACAATACTGGTATTTAGTTGCTTTATGTGCCTTAGCTACTACCAATTTAGCCAGAACACTGTACAAGTAAGTTGCTTAAGGGAGGGGGGATTGCCCTTGATTCTTAGCCTG
>RJWM01036916.1:0-17814 GCA_004363535.1 Dasyprocta punctata
GCCTCGCGCCTGCCAGGGCAGGCGCTTAAGCCACTGAGCCAAACTCCCGGCCCTGGTTTTTTTGAGGCAGGGTCGCACTATGTAGCTCAGGCCGGCCTTGCGCCACGTTGTAGCCCAAGCCGGCCTCGAACTCACAACGCTCCGCCTACCTCAGCCTCCCGAGTGCTGGGATTAAAGGCGTGCGCCACCACGCCCGGCTCAAAATGCAATGTTTTTAAGTCAGTTGTATTGTATCCCAATTTTCTTTGGGTGAATCAAACATTTTAGCAGATGCAACAGAAGGGATTAGCAAGGATCTCAGTGCTACTCACCCATTGTGTCCTTAGGTGTGAACTGCACCCTGTATAATCACCTTGTTACTATTCCTAGCCTGAGCAGAAGAGCGAGAGACAAGGGCACAATGCAGACAGGATCGTCTGACAGGACCACTCATTCACGATGCTTTACCAGGTTGGTCACATCCAGCACCTGAGCTTCTCTCAACAGTGCAGGCTTCTGCTACGTGGAACACATAAAGCATGCCCAGCTCCCTATTATGTCTGACTTTGCTCTTAGCTCAAATCCAAATATTTTCAAAACATTTTGGAAATGTAGAGCAGATGGCTACTGTCTCAGAAAACAGACATAACATATACAACATATACAAAATACCCAGCAAGAAAAATAAGACTTAGATTTATATGTCACTATAAAAAAGTACAGACAAAATATAGACAACTAAAATAGATAGCTCTTGTGTAGATTCTAATGTGAGAATATACATCAAATAAATTCATTTTCAAATGAAACGTTAATATTTAAGTTTTACTTGAGGAAACTCTTCTCAGAAAACATCTGCTGAACATTCTGTCCAGAGCAGCATTAATCTCCCTGTTGCGTAGACCATAGATGATGGGGTTTATGAATGGGGGCACCATGGAGTAGAACATGGCAGTCAGCAAATTCTTCAGGGATGGTTTCTTTGCAATGGGACCTAAAGCAGCTATCGTCCCAGAAGTGATAAACAAAAGTAGAATGGCCAGCTGTGGGGTACAGGTGGATAGGGTTTTGTTTTGAGCTTCCACAGAACGCATCTTAAGCACCCTTGAAATTATGTTGGCATATGACATAAACATAAAGGAAAAACATAGTAACCCAAGGCAAATGCTTAGAGCAATGATTATGAATTCAGAAAACTGGACATCGGGTGATGAAATCTCCAATATTTGAGGAATATCACAGAAATATTGCTGGATCACATTGGTCTTGGTGAAGGGAAGCCTGAACAGAGCTCCTGTGTGGATAGCAGAGTAGACCAGACCAGAGGGCCAGCAGCCAGCTGCAGCCTGGGAGCACAGACTCGGGGTGATGATGAGCCTGTAGTGCAGAGGGTGGCAAATGGCCACATAGCGGTCATAGGACATGGCCACCAGGAATGCAAATTCCACAGCTGCAAATAGTGTAAACAGGAAAATCTGTGCAGCACACTCAGTCAGGGAGATCATTTTACTGCCTGTAATGGAATTCACTACAGATTTGGGAACAATAACTGAGATGGAGCCAAGGTCTAAGAGGGCTACATTGCTTATGAAAAAATACATGGGAGATTGCAGTCGTGTGTCTGTCACTACGAGAGTGACAGTTACAAGATTCCCTGTCAGTGCTCCCAGATAAATCACTAAGAACAGCACACCTTGCAGAAGCTGGAGCTCCCGGGAGTCTGTGACATCCATGAGGAGGAATTCTGTGAAGAAGGTGAGGTTGTCCATGTCTGCCCACCTGCCGTGGTCTCTGTAGAGTCAGAAGTTAAAGTGAAAAGAGGGTTCCATAAGCAGAATGCAGCACACCCCTTAGAACTGCTGTGTGGCTTCTAGTCAAGAACGCAGTAGAGAAAAATAGATAAAATAAAGTATCCTAGAATCCAGTGAATGTGCATATTTGTCATTACTTTCCCAAACTGCTGATAGATATCCTGTTAGTGTCTACATGCATAGTGTGAGAATGGCACCGCACAGGTCACATCACACCATTCTCTCTCTTCAGGGCCTTTCAAGAAGTGTGTGTGAGCCCTTTCTTTCCCCCTTTGCACAGTCATCTAAGTAATCTGAGTCAGGTTATAACAATTGTATTTTTCTTTTGGCAATGTATACCCTGTTCCCATTTTGTGCTTCATTGTCTGCTTATTTTATCTCAAACAAGTAAACAAACAATCAAAAAACTTACTTGACATAGTCCTCCAAAGTACAACCTTCTACTAAATGTGGGTAATAATCTATATTTAGGTGCCGATCCTGACCTTTCCTCTACTTGTTTTCAAAACTATCGATAAAATCTCCTCATTCTAAAATCATTGTTATAAGTTTAATTTATTTATGTTCACTTGTTTTGAAGCATTCAAAATCATAAGTAATTTGTTTAGAGATTATTTCAGAAATAAAATTAGTTGTATGAAGACCTATTCTCAGTATTATTTTATTTTCATCATTGAGAATCAGAATTGAAATATTACAATACATAAAATATTGGTCTATATATTTGTTAACATTATATGTCTTTTGATATTACAAAAACATATACAATTTTCCTTCTTTACCATGAATAATAAAAATTATTTTCTTAACTGCACATTCATATATCTTTCCAGTTATTCACAAAATGTTTTATATGAATTGATTCTCTGATAATCCTTTAATATCATGTGATTACTTTTATTTGCTTAATTTCTCTAAATGAAAAGAAAGTCTTCTGAGCACAGAAACTTACCATCCAAATCAGTATAAATTGATAAAGTCCATACTACCAACATGTGGTAGGTTACTCCTTCAAGCTACACTTATGCTTATTTTTACTTTCCTTTATCAGAATCACGAATAAGTACCATAAAAATCTCCTTCCAAATCTGTCTTTTCTTGTTACATGGAATGCAAAATTCACCTTAAATTTCTCTTCTTCACAAGCATCGTGACCCATTGGAGCAAAGGAAATCCAAAAATTATTCCTTTATTTAGCGATAGTATTTCTGAAATTCTTTAGATCACAGTTTCAATTGTGGAAAACAGAATGATTCTGAATATTAATTCTCCACAAATTATTAAATGAATGATAGATGATTATATTGCTATGGAATTAGCATAATTATTATAATGTCTTTAAAATGCAGTTAAGGTTAAAAATTGCCCCATACCAGATATCTCAGCATTTATTGTCAATTTAAATACTCTTTGTGGTTTGATTTATATAGAATGTCCCATAAATCTCACCTGCTCCTAGATTTCTTACTTTTCTGTTTTAAATTTGGGTTAAAAACACAGTGAATTTTCATGGACTGATCCTCTATTGCAAGGTAATAACCACTCACTATGATTTCTGCCTTTGACCTTGACTAAATATGAAATACAGATCTTTGGAGAACATTTGAGAACTAACTGCCTGAAATGAACTTAGAATCTGAAACAATCCATCTGTTTTACAAGCACACAAAGACCATTAGGAACTAAAACAGTTACTGTTGCTTACGATTTGAAAGAAATTGACAGGTGTTTGTATATGATTTACATATGTCTAATGTTAATGGAAACACATGTATTAATAAGGAAAAGCTTACCTGAGCAGTTAATTAATGAGCCTAACTTCAATACAGTAATATCACTTTTGTGCAACATTAGGAGACTTGATGAAATCCTTGCTCCTGCTTGTTTCTTCTGTGAGTGAAATGTAAACTCACTTCTCAGTGAGCCTGCCAGTGTGGACCATACATACAGTCCTGATTCTGAAATACCTGTAGTTCTGGTGAGTGATCCCCAAGGACATGTTGGGGTCACACTTCTAATGAGCTCTGTGAATCTGGTGATCCCAGTCTCTAAGGAGGCCACATTTCCTCTAAATTCTAATTGGTGAAGATTTTTGGCCATATAATGGAGAATAATTAAATTCTCAACACAGTTCTTAAGAACTAAATTTTGTGTGATACATAAATATTAAATATGGAAACACTGAAGAATGTTTCATGCATCACAGGATAATCAATAAATTTTGCAGTTCCTATCTCATTATAAAATAAATTAGTGATGCTACAGTAAATCCAAAAATCTTGGCATTAAACAGTCAAGTGCGGTGTTTGGGAGAAGGACTTCCTTTCTGTGTATCAGTGTTTTTCTAGTTATCAATATTTGATGTTATAAAATCATGTATGACTCATACTGAAGTCTAAAAATTTAAATCAGATCATGAAAAATTTACTAATAAGACTTCAATTTTCAACTTTCATTTATTATTCAATAAATTATATTTTGTGTTACTATTAAATAAGTGACAATTATCAGAAATTATATGAAAGTAAGATCAAAAGACTCCTTGCCCTTTCTATTCATGCATCAATGCAAAGTAATATCTTTCTTTTTCTTTGTTTCTTTTTTTTTTTTTTGTCAGTACCAGGGATCAGACTCACAACCTCATGCCTGTCAAGCAGATGCTTAAGCCACACAGCTTAGCACCCGGCCCTATTTTTTTCAAGGCAGAGTCCCCCAAGCCAACCTCGAACTCACGATGCTATACCTACCTCAGCCTCCTGAGTCTGGGATTAAAGGCATGCGCTGTCACGCCCGACTTGACAGTATCTTTCTTGTAATTGAACCAAATACACTACTGCAACAGGATGATTAAAAAGACATGGGGATTCACTTGCCTTTTGCTGACCAGACAACAAATACTCTTTCAAATGAATATTTCTCCCTTCTTGCTAATTTTGATTTTTGTATACAGTGTATTTGCCATAAAAATCTAGCTGCTGGATTGTGTTACAAGATTGCTTATATTTGTTAAATGTCACTGCATGTATTTAGATTTGTTTATTTAAATGTGTGCAAATTGTGCCTGAAACAATGCCTAAAGACCCTGCTCTCACAATAAGTTTCTGTTATCGCTTCCACCCTTTTCTATGCATTTGATCTTTATAGACTGACATTCAAGTGAAATTGCGTGGATTTTCTTCCTGTTCCTGGGCTACGCACATAGCATGATGCTCTCCAGGTTCATCCATGCTGTCACAAAGCAGAGAATTTCCTTTTGCGTTGTGCCATAATAGTGCTCCATGCTGTGTTCACATTACACAGTCTTCCCTCATCAACAGTGGAAATGGGAGCTGATGCACATCACTTCTCAAATGTTGTGAGTAGTGCTGAAAACAACGTGGTGGTGCACATGCATTCAGTGTGGAGATTCCAGCTCACTACACTTACAGTCAGAGGTGAGGTTATTGGGTCATACGGGAACTCTGACTTTGGTTTCTGGGGAGGTTCCTTATTGTTTTCTGCTATGACTGTGTTCATTTGTACACAAGAGATGTCCTTTTCCACAGTCTCCATGATAAATATCCCTTTTCTCTTTGATAATATAGAGCTTCAAAAATTCCATTTCCATGAGACCATCCTTTCTCCATTATGTATTCTTGGCACTTTGTTGAGCACCAGTTCATCTAGGTGTACAGTTATTCTTGTGACCTTCTCCTGTGTTGGTGCTTGTGTCTCTGTGTCGGCAACAAGCTGTGGTTACTAGAAACACACAGGGCCATGCACTTAGGTGGAACAAAATTGACCAAACTATTCTGAAACCATTACTTTATCCCTAGGCTAACTCAATTAGCCAAGGAGATGAGTCACAGATGTCCTCAGTGTGTTCTGGTAAACCCCAAGCAACTCCCATTGGATAAATGAACCTGCCAGCAAGGGCACTTCCCAGGAGACCACTGGGAAATTGACTTTACTGAAATGGGACCAGGAAAAGGATGATATAAATATCTCTTAGTGTTCATAAACACTTTTACTGGATGGACTAAAGCTTTTGCCACATGGACTGAGTCTGCTGTTGTAGTTACAAAAAACTCCTATATGAGGTAGTGCCTCGATTTGGCCTTCCCATAACCATGGGGTCCAACAATGGTTCAGCTTTCATAGCCTAGATTACTCAATATTTGGCTAAGGCTTTAGAAATCAGTTGAAAATTACATTGTGCCTACTGGCCTCAAAGCTCAGGTCAAGTAGAAAGAATGAACCAAACAATTTAGAAAACCACATCCAAAATGGCTTTAAAGACTGGCAAAAACTGGGTAAGTCTCCTCCCTTTTGCCCTTTTGCACATTCACTGTACTCCCTATATTACTCCCTTCAAGGCCATGTATGGCCAGCCTCCTCTGCTGGTCCCTAAGATACATAATGAAAAGCTGGCTATACTAACTAATGAGGAACTTTAGTTAGATTCCTACAGACTCCTCAACCCTCCCTTCAGATGACTCACTGCTGCTTCCGAAGTCACCAGGCAGCCCCTGAGAAACTTGATGATCTTCCAGCAGCCCTATCTGATTTCAAGTTTGGATGAAAAAGAGAGTCTCCACTTCTTTGGGTGCACATTGGGACGGACACTTTACTGTGGTGCTGAGTATCCCCACCACTGTAAAGGTCACTAAAAAGGTCACTAGATCCATCATTCCCACATCAAGCCAGCAGAGGACATCTCAGAGACAACATGGACACTGAAACCACCAATGACCCGCTAAAGTTCAAATAATTGTAAATGGGTCATATTCCCCTGGGCTACAACTGAAAGCCCTGCCTGGAGCTTGGTTTGCTTGTATGGATGGCACTACTCCCTGTTTGTTTTATCATCATGCTGTATCTGGTCCCCCTGAACTGTGTATATTGAGTCATATTTTCCCCCAGGTATATTACTACTTGAGAGAGGGAGAAAGATGACCCATGTAACCAGCTAGCTCAATAAGAGTTAAGAGAGCCCCCATCCTTATACCAGCACTTTTGGAAATCAGGTTGACAGGTTCCACAGCACTAGCAAAGTCCACCCTTATTCTAACAGACAAAAGTTATAAAGTCCTTAGTCAACAGATAGATCAAGACTGGCAACCTTGAAAAAGTCAGTTGACAACCTACAAACATCCCTAAGGTCACTAGCAGAGATGATATTACAAAATAAAAGAGGTTTAAATTTACTCTTCCTTAAACAAAAAGGATTATGTTAGCCTTGGGGAAAACTTGCTGTTTTTACACCAATCACTCAGGAGTGATTAGAGAAGGTTTAAGCCAACTCAGGAAAAGGTTACAAGATAAAAAACAAAAAAAACAGGGTCAAAGCTGATATGAGGGCTTATTTACCATGCCCCCCTGGCTGACTACCTTGCTATCAGCCTTAGCTCAACCACTGATGTTATTGCTCCTGGCCATTACAATAGCCCCATGTGTCATAAATTATCTAGAAGCAAATCCAGTCTGTAAAGATGCCGGTTCCCAGAGCTCAATACATTCCCCTACAAGATGAGAATAACAAAGACAAGAAAACCAGTGGGGAATGTGACAATTCACATAGGAAAATTCCATAAAGCTAACCTTCAGATCACCCCAGGTTGGGGAAAGTGATTAAGAGAAAGTACAACAAGGTCAGTTTACCCCTGAAAGAATGCATGTATGTTAAAAACAATGCATTTGCTAAACCAAGTTCGTCCTATTGTTCACAGTCAGTTACAGATTGAACTCCTTGTTCTAGATTTAGCCAAGAGTGACAGGTGATTGCATTAATCAGGATGTGGTTTTTTGCTTTAAATTCTGCCTGCTGCAAAGGGTCTGCCTGGTTCTGCCATCGCCCTATGTGTGGAGTTGAAAGTTTGTCCGCCGGGCTTGGCTAAATAAACTCTGTTCTAAATTCACAACTGGCTGCTTGGTTTCCTATGCTGGTTTTAAACCCATAACACTTTCCTTTCCTAATTTTGGGCATCAGATATTTTGTCTCAACAACCAGAGAAAAGTAACCAAGACATCTGTTTTGCTACATCAAATGCTACAATTTCAGAGAGTTCAGGTGTAGGCCATTGATTTGATCTATTTCACTGTTCCCTGACTTTGCCCTGGTCAAGATGAAGGTCTGAAGTTGCATTTTCCTTCTATGCCTTCTCATTTCTTTTATTTTTTAAATTCATTTTCTTCATTAATGTTTGTAACTTGCGTACTGTATTTGGTTTCATTACTACTATGGGTTCAAAACCAGCATAGGAGAGCAAGCAGCCAATTGTGAACTTATAAGAGCCTTTATTAGCTGGCCAGGTGGCTGGACTGCGTGCTCCGCATAGGGAGACGGCAGAACAGCAGCCTCAAGCCCTTACAGCAGGCAGAATTTAAAGCTAAAATCCACATCCTGATTAGTACAGTCACCCATTACTCTTGGCTAAATCTAGAACAAGGAGTTCAATCTGTAACTGACTATGAACAACACAAAGAATTTGGTTTAGCAAATACATTGTTAAACGTACATTTGCTCTTTTAGGGGCAAACTGACCTCACTGTAATTCTTAGTCACTTTCCACACCCTGAGGTGTTCTGGGGGTTAGCTTTGTGAAATTTTCCTATGTGAGCCATCATAATTACTAGTATTGAAAACTCCTTAGGAAATTACTACTTTAGAGAGATATCTTCTAGGCATAGCTGACCTTTGAATTTTCAACCTGTCAAAGATTCCACCTCTCCAATTTGCTAAGAATGAGAAGTGCTACCTATAAGTGATAGCCCCTGGTTCTTTGGTATTGGACTATAGGATTTTTTATTGCCCTCAGACAGTCTTGTCCTCAGCATACAAGGAAGAACAACTATTTAGAGCAAGTATGTCACCTTGGCTAAAGTAGTATAATCAGTAATAAACAATAGAATTTAGCACAGCCTAGTAAATGATAAGCAATGGAAACTATTCATTTTCCACGTTTAATCATACAGACAGGATTTATTGCTATATAACATATCCTAAAAAAGCAGGAAATTACTTACAGTAAATGTCATCTTGATGTATTTTGAAAATATTTAAAAAGAAATGGGAAGAAATACAGAAAATAAGAGAAGAGAACAAGATTAGATGCAAGTTTGAAGGAAAAGGAAGATTACCTAAGCTTTTGGAGACTGATGAAAAAGACACTAGGGAGACAAAGAACAAAGAAAAACATAAGTACAAAACAAAACAAAAACCTGAAAATAATGTTTAAAATCCTATAAAAACAAGCATATACAATTTTAAAAAGAGAGATTTCCTTGTGATTTCAATTCTGTATTTATGTTCTAGGTTCTATAGATCTGTGGTAATGTCTTCTTCAGGCTGTGTTTTTGCTGTCACTGGCAGACACTGGAGACAGACAGAGCCAGGTCCATACTGCATGGTCCCAGCTAGCCTGAAGAAGGAGTAGGATGGGATACTGATTCACCTCCACAGATGTTCAGCCTGATCCTGAGCTCCGATTGTGGGCCTGTGACTCAAAGTTTTCAGCCCACGACACTATGGGTGTTTCTTGCTGGCTTGATCTTGGTTTCCCAGCCCTGGACGTCTCCCAGTGTTGTGCTTCATCTAGAAACTGGAAGCCTCAAAAGGAAGCTAACACAATTGCTCTGAGTCATGGGTTCACCTGGCCTCACCCTAAAATGATGTCCAGTCAATCAACCTCTCCTGGGAACAATTGGTCTAGAGTCACTCACCAGCTGCTGCAGGCCCCAGCATCTGCTCTGCTCCACTGGTGCATCTCTCCACGGAGACTTCCAAGTTGTCCCTCCATCTTCACACCTACGTAGACTCAGGCCTTCTCCCTCGCATCAAATATTTTCTCCCAAATTTTGAGTTGTATCTTTTCACTCTGTTATATTTTTCTTTCTTAAATGAGATTTTTCAGTTTAAGGTAATCTTACATGAATATCTATTTGTTAAAAATTATTTTGTTGCCTGTGCTTTAGGAGGCATATCCAAGAGACTTGTATCAAGCTGAATGATAGGGAGAAATTCCCATACACTTTCTTCTTGGAATTATACAGTGCAAAGTCTTAAATAAAGTTCTTAATCTGAACTGTGATGTAAAGTGGGAAAAAGTTCCAGTCTCTTCATTCTGGTTGTGAATATAAATTTTCAAATGCCATTTCCTGAAGAGGCTCTCCTTCCTATGTCTTTTGCTTCAGGCATTTTATCACAGATCAAATTATTTTTTAGCATGGCTCATAAAAATTTTGCAGTGTGTCCTTACCCACCCCATTCACTGAATTAGCAACATGTACTTCTGGCTCTTCCTCAGAGTCAAAAGGACCGTGACAGTTAAGTGTTTTGATTTGATTTCAGACAGGAGGGCAGCCATAAGAGTGGAACTAAAACACTCAGGCCAGAGTACCTCCAGAACTGCTTCAGAAACTGGCAAGTTCACAAGTGACTGTGTATGAAAGGAGGGGAATTCTTTGAGGGGATTAATGGGAATGTGATCTTTCTGTGATAAATACTTTTGTAATGTAAGCACTCACCAAGTTTTGATCACACATCATAGACCTTATAGCCACTGTTTGTAAAGATGTAGGTAAAAATGAACAGTTGTACCTGGTTGGTGAGAATATCAGTTAGTTTAGAAACTATGAAAAATACCACAGGTCTTCCTCATAAAGTGAATGAAGAACACTTAGGATTGTGAGATTCTAGTGAGCATTAATTTAGAGGAAGGAAATGGGGATCTCCAGTCGCTATCTGCACTCCTGTGTCCAGTACAACGTTATTCATAACATTCAAGAGCGGTAAAAAATCTGAGGGTCCAGTTGCAAATGAACATATCGCTAAAATGTGATTCGTGATTTGTGGACAATTGAATATTATTTGGACTGAAAACCTCAAAGACATCCTATTACACGTGACAACCTGAATGAATCTTGGAAGCTTTATACTTCATGAAGAAAAGTGGACACCAACAGGCAGTTACTGCATCACCTAATGTGTATGAGGGAACTGACATAGTGGGACTCATGTGGAAGATGGAGAAAGCAATGAAGAGCAGCTGAGGGAAGGGGAAGTGGAGATGTTGGGCAGGAGGTGCTCATTTCCTCTTAGATGAATACGCCATGAATGTGAAACTATGAGTTTAACTAATATAACTGTAATGTGTGCTTAGGTCTGCAAAGAGAATAGAGTGACACTGTTCTGTCTGCAAATATCAATAAAATGATAGCTTTCTGTGGTGATGCATATGACAGAAGTGGAAATCTATTCAGACATCATGGTTTTTATCTTCCCTTCATTTAATTGTGTATTTGTATTAGTACATGTGTGTAGTATGTAATGATTACATTTATTATGAGGTACTTACATGTAGCCCATCTTAATTGTTTTTGTCCCTACCTCTCCCATCCTTACCTCCTCCCCCAACTCTTGTTGCCCTTCCCATTTGAAGTTCTATTTCAAATTTTTTTCTCCAGTTCTCTGTTTTCAAAAATCCTGTTACCCTTCTTCTATTCCCTTCCATCATCTCTTCACCTTTCATTTGAGTAAGATCTCCCTACATTTTATTATCTATCTTTTATTTTCCACTTATTTATATTTTGGGTTCTCATATAAAGAAATACATGTGATACTTAAACTTGTGTATCTGATTTATTTCACCTAATATTATTCCAACAGGTACATGAAAAAATGGTCCACATTGCTGGCTACTACAGTAATGCAAATTAAAAGAATGCTGAGACTCCATCTTGTTCCACAAAGAATGACAGTGGCAAAGAAATCAACTAATAACAAATGCTGGTGAGGTTGCTGGGATAAAGTAAACTTTCTCCATTATTGGTGGGATGTAAAATGGCACAACTACTATGGAAATCATCATGACGATTCCTCAAAAAAAAGAAAACTATCAACTAAGTATCAGATTGTAGAGGATCTTAGCTACCAGGAGAGCCCAGTTCCAGTGCCATTTATTACAGACCAGTGCTGTACAATTTGTTACTGTGCCTTTGCGTAATTTTAATTATTTTAGAGATGATTTAGCCATTCGTAGGACAGACAATATGCTTTTTGCATGTGTACATGTTTGCTTAAAGCCTGATTTTAAAAGGTCGTGCATATATAAATGGAAGATAATGAAAATAACAAAGAGGAGCAAATTTTCTAACCTTTTTAAAAACAATTTAAGAGTTCTGATGATTTCTGAGACAACATATTAAAAAGAAAAAAGTAAAAGAGCAAATAAATACTAAAACAAATGATAAAATAAGATTATAAGACCATAGGATGGTTGAATTTATCTACACTGCTTTTATTCCTCATTACCAATGTAAAATAAAAGTCCACTGTTGCTGTATTTCACAAAATAAAGACTTTCATTTGTACATTAAAAAAGAAATTCTATTATGATTATCACTATACACATATCACATATACTAGTAACCTAGTTACTTTTCTAGTTGCTGAGACAAAATACCTGATACCCAAAATCAAAGAAGCAAAGGCTTATTTAGCTGACAGTTTGTAGAGATTTCAGTCCATACTGGGCTGGCTCCAAGGCAGAGTGGCATGATAGACAAGAAACTGCTCATTACTGGCAGAAATTAACAAATAAAAGATGACAACAGCTCTTTCTGTCCCTTACGTCTTATCCAGGCTACTTAAGAAGGGTAGAAATCACACCATGAACCTGATGGACTTGTTCCTAGCATTGCACCATGAATCAATCCCTAGGTCACAAACTCTAGAGCTAGACACTTCTTTGAAAGACCCACCAGGACCCCATGAGGCTTTGGGGAGACATCTAGATGCAAGTCATATCAACTTGCATCTCGTTAATCTGTACCATATTGTACAGTTTCAGTGTATAAACAGTAGATGAGAAATTGTAACCAACAGGCTTAAAGGCATATGTGTTGAGGACATTTGGATGATGAGTACTATCTCCATACTACTGACTCCATCATAAAAATAAAGAAAATAAGAAAATAAGCAAAAGTGATAAATTCCAAAAACTAAACAAAAATTCAGAACTAAAATTGCCTCAATGTGTTCTGTAAGTCAGAAGTTTGTTTTCAAATATTTCAATTTGATTATCAATACGTGCAGTTTAAATTACTTAATTCAAAACAAATGTGTGTGTGTGTAATGTATTGAGAATAGTAAGAGTGCAAGTAGTTTTCAGAAAAGTTTGGATTAATCATTCTACCTAATTTGAAGACTAATGAAACTCAAAATTGGTAAGATCTTAGCATTAATATTTTAAACTCTATGAGTTAGATGTTACGTATATATTACACACAAAAATATTCAGAATATACATAGCACCTAACAGTATTCATTGTTTTTTAGCATCCTTTTAAATTAAAAGGACTGTATCCAGAATTTCCTTGCATTTGGTGGTGATCTGATAATCCTGTCCCACATTCAGTAACTGGGCTGGGCACTGCTCCCAGGAGGCCTTCTCAGAGCGGCCTCCCTGTGCTAACACCTCCTCCTCATGACTGGAGGACGTGGTGCAGCTCCAGGGGTGAGTGTGCTGGGCAGTGTCCACACGCGAGTGTCCCCAAAGGGTTGGGTGTTTTCAGTGTGGTCAGAGTGCAGTGACCAGAGAGGTGATGGGACCCTAAGAGGGGACCCCAAACTACTTTAGACTCTCAACCTCCAAGAGAATGGGTTTCAGCAGCCTCTGTCTTCTTTACTTTTAAAGTTAAAACACACAAGTTTATACAAAAGTTCATACTGAAAGGTGTACATGCAGGAATGCAGAAATAGAAAAGCTATGAGGACAAATGTTTTAAGACATACGAAATGCTTATGTTAAAATAGTATGGTGCTGGCATGTGGGCAGTGATCAGTCAAATGAACAGAAAGCTCAGCAAAAGACTCACGCACATATGAAAAGAGAGCAGGGGACAAAAGTAACATCTCAGATTGCTGGAAACGAAGACAAACTTTCAAATAAATGGTCCTATGAGAATGGATAGCCTAGTTAAAAAAAAAAGTTAATTAAATCCACACCTCCCATGATACACAAGAATAAGTTGCAAGTGGGTCAGAGATATAAATGTAATCAGTGAAGCCATAAAGGTACTAAAATAAAACCTAGTCACATTTTAACTCATCATGGGCAAACAGTAATTTTACCATGAATAAATAATAACTGCACCTCAGACATCATTTCCACAAAGCGATGAAAATTAAATTCTCCAGTCCTGGGAGGAGAGACATCAGGTGTTCCTGAGTCATTGTCCTATGGGTACCAGCCAAAACACAATATTGGAATCTGCTTCCTGAGAAATAACCCTGGAAATACTGAGGGGTATCCTGAAAATTAACTGCTCTAAAGAGATGGAAGTTCCAAGGAAAAGGTGAAATATAAACCTCTGCCATCACAACTCCAGCCAACTGTGAACTGTACTGGTGTATCTTATTACAATTAACAAAGAATTATGAGATTAGAGGTCAATTTGTCCCTGTTCTCACATTTTTAAAATTTGAAGAAGTCCTATGAAAGGTAATACAGATGCAATGGAATTCCCCCTCCAATTTGAAAATAATCCAAATAAGGTCAGATTATTTACAGATACTTTGAACAGATAACATACCATTTATAGGATCCTTCAGTCCATTATTTATTTAGAAATTTCCATTTGTGTAATTCCTAGTATTTTAAATGTACGTACAAAGAATATACATATATATACATGTGATCTATGATAATCCGTAGGAGACACGACTCTATGATACACAATACAAAATATGTATAATGTATGATCCAGTCTCTTGTGATGTTGAATTTTATGCATCCATTTTATTGGGTTCATGACGGCTGAGAAATCAGGTAAAATATTTTTACAGAAGATCTGTGAGGGTGTTTCTGGAAAATACAAGCATTTGAAACAGAATAGGTAGAGAACATTGCCCTCACTAATACAGGTGAGTATCTTTGAACACGGTGAGGATAAACAAACCCAAAGCAGAAGGAAAGGGGTTCCTTGGGAGACCGGACATCCATCTGCTCCTTCCCTGAGACACAGGAGTTCCATGTTCATAGACTTCGCCTTAGACAGGAGCTTCAGTCCTTGGGTCACCTATCATTTATGATTATACTAAATTATTCCACAGACATAACTCCTTCTGAGTCTAGGAGGAGGAAGCCAGTGAGACACCATTGCCTCCATACGTGCCAAAAAATCTTTCAATAGATTTTGGGCTCTGAAGATTTATTAGTTTTGTTCAGAAAATTTTGCTTTGTTTATATGTGCTTTTTTTGGGCTTTTATTTGGATGCAATGTTTTGTCTCCTAGCTCAATGAGCTTTTATAAGACTTTTTTTTTTTTATCTTTCATGGAAAACTGACAAATCTCCCTTTCTTTCAGGTCAGCTACAGGAGCTCAGGTTTGTTTCTTTGCTGGTTTTTACTTTGTTTGTTTCTTTTTGTCTCTTGATTCTTCACATTCCTTACAGGCTTGAGCTGCTGTCTTACTTGATGTAGGCCCCTGCTCCAAGCAATGCATACTTCCAGAAGGCCCTCTCCCAGAGATGTTGTGGGTATTCAGGACTTTTCCGTGATTACATCTGGCCCATTCCTCTTGATTTCTCTTGGGGTTGGGGCTGAATCTTAGGCTGTGCCTTACCCCAATTCCAAAGTAATGGGAAATACTGAAACCTGTCTTTTATTTTTCCCAGGGATTCCCCTGATAAATTTTCCAAATCATGAGAGGTAAACAGCCATAAAGATTCAGGAAACTCAAAGACTCCAACTAAGACAAAAAAAATGCATAATACAAAACATATTATAAATTGTCAAGAGAAAAAAGAGAATCTTGAAACTAGCCACGAGATAATAAAGCCATTACAGGGGGAAAACCTCCCACAACCTATCAGCAGACTTCTGAATAGAAACCTTTCAAGTTCAGAGATGAAATCTTCAAAGTGCTAAAGGGGAAAAGAATCTCCATCATGAATGTTACACAATGCAAATCTCTCCTTTAGAAATGAAGAAGAGATAAGGGCATTAGAAGACCAACAAAAGCCAAGGGAGTTCGCTGACCTAAGGCAGGCCTGACAAGGTGTCCTCAAGGAGTGCTGTACATTGGAGCAAAACTATGAGAAGCATTGATGGGACAGACACAGTGAAGAACACCCCAAGGAGAAAACAAGGAGAAGCCTTTGTCTGCTGAGAGAGCTCCAAGGAAGGGCGCACCGAGGCGCCCAGCTCAGGGGTATCCATGCAGACCTTAGTGGGCTGTGTTGCTGGGCAGGTGGAAATGAAACACTGTGGTTCCCTTTGCAGCCAGGCCTCTGATATCAAGAGAGAACTTTCTGCACAGGCTCGTGTCCCTAGGCAGACTTCGGTGAGGTTCTGTCCGTGGGTCCCCATGCTCTCAGGGATTATCTCAGTCGCCTGAGGTCCACGTCCTCACTTCTGTTGTGTCTCTAACTCTTGGTCTCGGATCCGAGCAACAGACACAGAATCCCTCATGGAAGATTCTCAAAAGGATCATATTTTAGCACTCAAAAAATATTGACATTTTTTGGAATACTCAAATCATATAAGATATCATTTCTTGATATAATAGAATGAAACTACAAATCAATGAAAGGAAGAATTTTGGATATTGACAGATAGTTGGAAATTAAAAACTATGTGCCTGAATACCCAAAATTTGAAGGAAAAAATTAAAAAGAGAAATTTTCAAATATTAGTAAATCAGTAAAAACAGAAATGCAACACACAAAATTAAAGAATGCAGCAAAAGGAAGCTATACTACAATTTTATAACACCTATAACCAAAAAGAAATATCTCACACAAATTAGTATTCATCTCAACTAAAAAGATGAAATAAACTAAATCTCAAATTAAGAGATAAGAAAATAGAAAGGTTAAACCATAAATAAGTGAAATGGAGAATGTGGAGGCAATAGAAAAATAAACAGAAGTGAAAAGTGAGCTTTTAAAATGATAAACAAAAGTCATCAAACTTTTATCAAAAGTGATTTCTAAAGAAGGAAAGACATGAAATGGATAAAGTCAGAAATGAGAAGATATTGCCACAGATAGAACAAAAATACAAAAAATATAGTACTATTGCTAATTATACTCTAACACATTGGATAAGCTAGAAGAAATGGTTATATTCTTACAAGCATATTCAACAGAGATTCAACTGAAGAAGAAATGGAAGATCAGAACAGACAAATAATAAGGAAAGCGATTGAATACCCCATCAAACAAAAGCCCAGGGTCACTCTATCTCTAGGTTCAAGGCACAACTCTACCAAACATTTAAGCAAAGTAATATCAAGCACTCTCAAACGATTCTCAATTTAACAAATATAAGCAGTTCTATCCCATAATCCCAGAAATATATTTCTTGGAAAATGCATTGTATCCCAAAGCTGATAATAAATTATGGATAAGGGGGAACCTTTTATTCTTTTGAAAAGAATGAATTAAAGAATAAGCAAAGATTGGGACCTGAGGGCTATTAATGAATATTTCAGACTCTGATTTAAATTTTTTAGTTTTCAGCATGGTGCATGATTTTCTGCAACATGTTTTAGTTCTCTGGATCATATCAACTCACAGAGCAAAGTCACTCCTCCCAAACACAGTACATGTGACTGTATAAAGTGAAATGGATTCACTATGGCATAACTACCTTTCATAATCAGACATAAATGTGAAAATTTACTGAGACTCTAATGACTTATAAAATATTTCTGAGTACTCCTTTGCTATTAAATGTCACACGGTTGAACTACCCCTTAAAATCTCCATTAGAAATTTAATTAGTTTCAAAGATGTGGCCAAAGAATCCTGACCAATTAGAGGCTGGAGGAAACATGGCTTCCTGTAGGCTGGAATCTCTAGCTCCCCAGAGCTCAACAGAACTGTGACCCCCACGGGGCTTGGTTTTGATGAAGACTCACTGGACTCACAACTACTTCAGAAGTAGGGCTGCTGTGTGGTCCACACTTGGAGACTTACTGAAAAGAGGAGTTTGTGTTTTACTCACTGATGAAAGAAGCAGAAGTGAGGATTTCACCA
>RJWM01036917.1:0-17812 GCA_004363535.1 Dasyprocta punctata
CAATCCTCAGGTGCATCCTCTACACCCAGAACCACGCTGATTCAGTTCAAGTGGGTTTTACAAGTTGACTATAAGTTAATCCACCACAGTTTCTTTGTTAGATTGATTCCTAAGTATTTCATTTTTTCATGCTATTGTGAAAGTTGTTTTTGTTGTTTCTCTCCAGAGAGTCTGTTATTTGCATATAGGAATACTATTGATTTTTGAATAGTGACTTTGTGTTCAGCTATGTGACTGAATTTAGTTGTTAAATTCATTAGTCTTTTGGTGGAGTTTTTGGGGTCTTCAGTGTAGAGTATCATGTCATCTGCAAATAATGATAAGTTATTTTCTTCCTTTCCTATCTTTATTCCTTTTATTTCTTTCTCTTGTCTATATGCTCTGGCTAATGTTTCCATAATTATATTGAATAGGAGTGGTGTTAGTGGACATCCTAGTCTTGTTTCTGACTTTAGCGTGAAAGCTTTCAGTTTTTGGCCATTTAGTATGATGTTGGCTGTTGGTTTGTCATAGATGGTTGTATCAGATTGAGAAAAGTCCATCTATTCCAATTTCCTGTAGGATTTTCATCATGAATGGGTGATGGACTTTGTCAAATGCTTCTTCTGTATCTATTGAGATGATCATGTGATTTTTGTCTTTGGTTCTGTTGATACAGTGCATTACCTTTATTGATTTGCATATGTTAAACCACCCCTGCCTCCCTGGCATGAATCTCACTTGGTCATGGTGTATAATCTTCTTGATGATTTGCTGCATTCTGTTTACTAGTGTCTTATTGAAGATTTTTGCATCAATGTTAATTAGGGAGATTGGCCAGTAGTTTTCTTTTTTGGTTGGGTCTTTCTCTGGTTTTGGTATCAGGTAATACTTGCCTCCAGGAATGAATTAGGGAGTATTACTTCCTTTTCAATTTCAGTAAAGGGTTTGAGGAGTAATGGCATTAGATCTTTTCTAAATTTATTGCAGAATTATTTTAGAATGTACTCTTTCTATTTACTGAAAATGTTTACTTTAGAATAGTATGCTATGTTATGCTGGCTATAGTTTCAAACATCTCATATTTACCACATTTTTTGATTGTAGCAAAAGGCCACATTGAGTAATTAAGCTATACCATGTAAGAATGTGTAAATATGTTCAATGACATTCATATTATGATAAAAATCCTTCATGATGCATTGCTCAGAATGTATCCCTGTCTCTGAGTGACACATGATTGTGGGTTTGTCTGTATGTATGTAGAGTGATTTATTACAACAAATTAACTCATGAGGTTAGAAGAGGCTGAGAATTCCCAAGTTCTGCAATTAGAAAACTGAAAACCCAGGAGAAGTGATGGTGTGAGTTCCAGTCTAAAAACTGACCCATTTAAGACTCAGGAAGAGTTGGTATTTTGGTCTTATTCCAATGAATGAGAAAGACTAATGTCAAAACTCTTAAATCAGAAAGGAGGAGTCCTGTCTTACTCAGCTTTTTTATTCTTCAGATTTTTGATTCATTGGATGAGGACTATCTGTGTTACAAAAGCCAATCTGCTTTATTCAGTCTACTGATTAAATTCTAATCTTTTTCAAAAACAGCCTCACAGACATACTCAGAATTATGTTTGGCCAAGTGTCTGGGTATTCCATGACATAATCAACTTAACATATAAAATTAACCATACACGTATATTACATAGTTTTTGGTAAATCAGCACTAAAAACCTGACTACTTATCCTGTTCTCAGTTCTCTGCCAGACCCCTGAAAGGATTTAAACAAAGCAAACCACATTGCATCTGCCCTATAGGGACTGGAGAAGACAAAGCTAATGTTATCCTAGGAGAAAGTAGTGTTTGGTGTCTCTAGAGTAATGCAATTCACTGGAAATACAATGTGTGTAACCACAGGCTGACCACATGTGTAATTCTAGATTTTCTAGTAGTCATGCTTTAAAAAGTAAATTTTATGTGTTTTTTAAACCTAGTTTTCAAAAATGTAATTATTACAACATGTAATGAACATAACAATTAATGAAATAGTTCACACTTGTACTTTGTACAAGTCTTTGTCAGTGTGCCATATGCAGTGGAACCTCTCAATTCATGCCAGTGACATTTCTAGGTCTTAGTCGCCAGGCCTGAATCATAGTGAATGTTCTGTTGCAGAGTGCAGCCTCAAGTTTCTTCTGTGCAATGCTCTGTCTTAGGTATTGTATTTCATTTTGTTAGGCATTTTGGACCCAATACAAGATTTGTGGGGAAAGAGCACCTGTTAGAAGATTAGTTGTAACACAAAGAAAACTGAAGTGACATTTGTGAGGTCAAGCTGCCTGGGAAAATCAGACCTAGATTCAGTGGTTGCTAGAGAACTAGTTTGTTCTTTTTGGACCAGAATAGTTTTGTTTGAGACCAAACTTATCACTTCTTGATCTTCATTATTCAGGCTGCTTCCTTCTCAAGCCATATTTACTGTTCCATGTTACCTGAGAAACTCCTAGACTGAGAAGGTGTAGATTGATACCTGAAAGTGCAAATATCCAACATTTATAGCCCACATATATTGTATGCATTTTAAGGATGAATAAAATAATTGATGTCACCTATCACAGGAAAAATCATTTCAAATCTTAGAGAATAAGGGTCACAAAAAAGTAGTGGTTGATCCCTAAATTTTGACATGAATGTATTTAGAATCTGTTATGGTTTGTATTTGGATGACTTCCTCAAAACCTCATGTGGTCATAGGTGGGGTTTTTTAGAGGTGGCTGAATCTAGAGTGTGTGATTGCTTCATGGTGCAATGCTAGGATTAAGAGTACTAGGATTAAGGGTGGCTGATTACTAACTCAGTCCATGGACTGGTTTGTCACCACCCTAATCCCAGTAGCCTACATAGAATATAAAAGGGACAGAAAAAGTCTGCTAAGGCACCCTTGCTCATTTGCTTTGCTACCTTCTGCCCACCATGAACTATTTCTCCTCTACAATGCCTGTTTATCATGCCACCCAGTCTTGGAGCCAGCTGACTGTGAACTGAAACCTCTACAAACTGTGAACCTTTCCTTTGCTTAGAACCTTTCCTCCTTTGACATTGAGTATGGGAGTATTTTGTCTTAGCAATAAGAAAAGTAACTAAGAATCCAAGCCTTGTTGATCTAGTGATACACAGCATATTTGCCTTAATGAAGTTCAGAACAAATCCTGTTTTACTTTGGTTTTGAATATTCTTCTGCCCTTTTAAATAAAAAGATATTTTTATGTTCCCTGAGGAACCAATATTCTCTACATAGTGATTCAGAGATTTTTTCCCTTGCAGAAAAAAGAAAAATAAATTTCATGTCCTGCTAATATTTACAATACAATCAGATTTAATTAAGTTTCATTTATTGTAGATCATTAAATCTAGATGCAACCTTAAATCTAGCTGCAGAAGTTTTTAATCAGACTTAAAGTATTTTCTCTTATTGTGAGAAACCAGTTTTTCTATTTTTTCTTTAGAAGCTTTCATGGCATTCTTTCTTTCTGGGGGAATATCATGTCTTTTGCAGATCTCTTGCCTGCAGCTTGGCCTGAACACCTCAATGCCATTTTCTTCTGTTTCCACCATAGCACTTGTTACCTGATGCTTCCCAGATCACTTCATTTGTTGCCTAAATTGCACACAGGGCACTTGTACAAACTGACATTCACTAAAGTTAATGTATCTTGGCAAACCATCTAAGCCAGATTAGAGGAAAACACAAAGTGCTGATGAATAGAGAGAAGTGTCCAGCCCAATGCACTGCCTCATTTCTTATGCGTTGTCTTTCTACCTTCATTTTTCTGATCTTTGTCATCAGACTTTATTACTAATATACATTTTTATCATTATTAGCCATTCAGCACAGAACTTCTACTATTTAGTTTAAATTATCTGTCCCCAAGATTGCTCAGTGTTTTATATAAAAGCCAGAAAGAGCCTGAAAATCTCCAAGCTAGTTAAGGTAGTCTCTCCTGTTTTGCCTCACTAGAATTTTATTTCTTCGATTTGCAAGAATATACAAGTTAATATACAAGCTAATATTGCATTTAATATACAGGTCCTTTGTACAAAGACCAACTGGTTCCTTTCACTTTATCATAAGAGGAGGAGCCAGGACTTGTGCAGGTGATGACTGAACGGAAGGAGCAGAGGAGCCAGGTCTTTATTGGAGGTGTCTCCTGGGTACTGGACACTTAGAAGACAAGAGCCGCTCTTTTAGACCCAGGCCAAAACCTTGAGGCAAGTCTTGGTCATTTTTCTGCCATGACAGAACTATTTGATCTAGACCCTATGAAATGACTCTTGTGATAGTGCTGTCAAGCTTGAAAACACTGGTTTGTTTCATTTTTACTGTACTAGAGCTCGGGTGAGAAATTCCAATTCATGAATGTAGTTGACAGCTGCACAAAAGGGCCATTCCGGTTGGCAGGCAGCAAGAATAGAACAATAAATGAGAGCCAAGCAACTTACGGTCTCCTAGCTGCCTCTGGGAGGTTTTACAACATTCCAAAAGAATAAAAGATACAAGGAACACTTCACTTAAAAAAAGTTCAACCTCAAATCACAAGCTTGTCCATAAAAATCTTAAAAAATATATAGATTTTTCTCTGTTTGTGTATAATACAACTGCACACAGACTACCCTGTGCTCTCTAACATACCTCTTCTTGTCATTGTAAAAGCTTTGTTTCTGCAAGCACTTAGAAGCCATATTATGTAAATACACAAAATGGAACTTATATGCTCATTTTCCTCCTCATTTATTTCAGTTTATCTTGAATTGCCTTTATACTATTTCACCTAAGACAAAAACCCTGCACTTAATCACATAAGCTATCCTAGAGCCACTTGGCATGATATAAGTTTCACTTATTTTTCTGATTTCCTTTCCTAAGGTTTAAACCACTGTTTGCTGTGCAGCTAATGGAACTGGCTTGAAAAGAACACTGGTGAAGAAAAGAATCTTTAAAGTTCTTAGTTTAGGCTTCACTGCCTGCCTCATAAAGTCACGCGGTTCTTCTCCGTGATTCTTAACTCTTCTTTAGGATCACAGACATTCTCTAGATTAGTTGAGGAATTAAAGACCTCTCCATAACTGGATGTGCAAACTAACTCACACTAGTAGTGGGTTATTTCAGACCTGCATGATGTGTCCTCAGGGAACCCCAGGGCCAAACGTGTTGTTCAGAGGTAGGATCTGCATGTTTGTGAGGAAGTCTTAGCTCTCAATAAAAATAAAAATAAAAATCTTCACATCCAATGCTAAAAGAGAAAAAATTTATAGTGGAAAAAATTTATGGTTGCAGGTTTTTTTTAGTAACAGTGAATGTAAGAATTCCTAATACTTAATAATATATATCTGAAGCACCATGGATATTATTAAGAATTCAGTTGTCATACCTTGTTTATTATGATGCATGCTGTTTTACTCAGTACTTGAAAGTTGGCTAACTTTAATAAACCTGGTAAATCTGTCACTTAGAACACTTTGTAACAGTAAATAAATTGCATAGATTGTGCAAGAGCTTGAAACATACAGAAAACACAAACAAGAAAATAGAAACGCAAGTAATCCTATCCCTGGGAGTATGTGCAATAAGAGTTATTACTCTCCGTAGGGAAGCTTGATCACCATCATGATAGCAGTGATTTTTGTCGTCATCTGTCATGTCACTTTCTACTTTTTGTTCTTTTCAATATGATTTTTTCCTTTTTACTCCTTGCATTTTTATGGGCTAGTTTTCTGAAATATATATATACATATATGATTCAAAAGATTATTCTCCTTATTTTATAATCAATATAGTACAGTGGCTAGAAGCTTGGGCTTCTGATTCCATTCTAAACTCATCTTTGCTAATTTCATGCTGACTGAACTTGGGCAAGTTGCATTTCCTCTTTGTCTGAACAGTACTTTCTCCTCCCCTCAGCTATCTATAATGAGAATCTCATTTTTGGCTTTTTGGCTTTTTTCTCAGGTTTTGCTTATTTTTTGTTTTTTGTACAGAATTGAACCCAGGGAGTTATGAGTCACATCTCCAGCCCCCTGCTTTTTTTTTTTTTTTTTTTTTTTAATATTGAGCTAGGATTTAACCATGTTACCCATGCTGGCTTCAAAGTTGCAATCCTCCTCCCTTAGCTTCCAGAATAATTAGAATAATAGGCATATATGCCTGCCATCCCTGATTTTACTCAGGTTTTGCCTTCCTAATAACTAAAAATGCTTAACATTGTGCTATATAATAATTCATTTATTTGTTCATGGTATTTGCCTACCACAGGTTACATTTGCCTTACTAACAAGAGGCCTGAGAATCATAATTTAAAAGGGGAGAAGTTTATTTTGGCTCATGTTTTCAAAGGTTTCAGTCCATGGTTGGCTGGCTCTATTGTTTCCGTGGTTGAGGTGACACAGAACATGATGGTGGAAGTCTATGGAGAAGACAGCTACTCAATATCATGGTGGCCAGGAATAGAAAGCAAGCTAGGGAATACTCTGCCTGGCTTCTTCCTTTCCTTGACTTTCTTTCATACAGGTCTCCACCCTGTTGGTTGGTGCTGCCAGCATTTAAAATGGATCTTCCCCTCAGTTTGCACTTGAGCATGGCCCTCATCTCTGGAAACACCCTCACAGACACACTCAGAAGTATTCTTTGTTAATTTCATAGGCATTTCTCAATCCAACTCAAGTTGACAACCAAGATTATTCATCATGCAGCATTAAAATGTAAACTGCTTGAGATTTATTTTTATTTTACTTTGTGTTTTAATCCTTATGATTTGAAAATAGTTGTCAATATCATAGAGAGGACCAATCATGCTAACGGACAGTGAGCAAATTAATTAATTCAGATAGTATTCTTAGTGCAGTATGTGGCATTTGATAAATGTGACTGATGCCAGCTCTTCTTGGGAATTTAGGTTATACATTTGAAGAGAAGAAGCAAAAATAAATTTTTGAATATTATTTTTATAACGCTTATTTAACAATATTATGTACAAAGCAGGGAAGGAAAATACCTTCTTCCAAATAGTAGCTTCTTCTCATTTTCTAGCTATTAAAAAGTTTACAATGCAAAAAATAAAATAAAAATTTACAATGTAAAGTTTTACTATAGCTGTCTATATATATACACTATGTATGTATATTTGTAAATTTATGTGTGCATGAGTATATGCATCGACATAAACATACATACACAAATCCCCTTAATCTGTATACCTAATTCTAAAGTGATCAAACTACAGATTCTTTTGTAACTGCCACCTTTTTTCACTTTTAAATACTAGAGATCTTTTCATACTTGAATGACCTGGTATTTTACTCCAAAGATTTTATGTTTTCTATATTTATTCATACATATTTTAAAAATTTATTGCTAGTATGAAGCAGTTAACATTGGTATTTGTGTCTTACATTCAGTTCCCTTACTAAATTTTCCAATTAGTTTTCTGAGTTTCATTTGGTTTTTTCTTTGTATATTCTGCCTATCATATCAAATGCCAAAAACTTACCTCATTCTCTCCAGTTCTTAGTGTTTTTTCTTTATATTATTGCATTGACTCAGAGTTCCTCTATAATGCTGAATAATCATAGATGTTATTACCCTTGCCATGTTTCTGACTTTAATAAGAATGCGCTTATGTCTTTAAAACCCAAGTTTATGTGTTAATGCTTTAGAATCATCCTTGGTTTTTGTTTATTTTTCATAATTCACATTCAGTGTATTAGCAAGTCTAATTGGAGTTACTCTCAATATCTATACTGGCCCCAGTTACTTTGCAGCATTCCTGTCTCTTTTAGGTGGTGATTGTTGTTATAGTTGAGAAAAACGCCTGACATAGACAATTCTAAAGGAGAAAATTGCTTCTTGATTTTTTTTTTTTTTACACTGGAAATCAAACTCAGGACCTTGTGCTTGCCAGGCAGACACTTATGCTGCTGAGCTCTATTCCCGGGACTGAAATTGCTTATTTTGCACCCAGTTTTGAAGGCTTCAGTCTGTGGACGGTAGGCTGCAGGACAGAGACATCATGGTGGAAGGCATGGAGTGAAGCTACTCAATTTATGGCAGCTTGGAAGCGAGAAACATGGGAAACCCACCAAAGGCACAAGTTCAATGACCCGCCCCTCCACCCGGCCCCACCTTGGACCAGCACATTCAGTTATTGCTAGTATATAGCAATAGCTACATGGGAGCTTAGTTCACTGAGGAGTATTCCGCAATGATCCAATCACCCCTTTAGGAGTCATTTATCCAGTCTGTTGAAAATTAAGACTAGCTGGCAGGCCACCACTACTCCTTAGATTTAGTCCCCGTCATTTCTTGCCTGGCAGCACCAAAACCTAGTAAGAGATTTGATTGTGATCACCTTTCCTTATATATAATCTGTTGTTCTTACATAGAGTGACCCCTTTAAATATGAGTCAGACATTGTTCCTTACATGGCTCAAGCTCGCCTGGGTGTTATAATCCCTTTTGAAATTAAATCCAAATTCTACCTGTCTCCACGTGACCTGGCACCTGACTACCTTTCCCATCTCATTTCATAAAATTGCTGGTTTTTCTCATTCCTTTCAAACTGACCTTCTTATTGATTGTTTCTAAAATATACCAGGTGTCTCTGTATCCAGGACCTCACACTCAGTATTTCCCACTTCATAGAGTATTCTGTATCCAGATAATATTTTTCTCACTTTATTTAAGTCTATGTTTAAATACCTTCTTAGAGAAGTATTTTTAGACCACGTTATTACAGTAGCACCTCCTTCATGTATTCTCTTGTCCTTTTGCTCAGTTTTAATTACCTTCCTAACAACTGAAAATGTTTGACATCATATTACAGGTATATTGACTCATTTTTTTATTTACTGAAGATTTCTACCACTATGATGTAAGATCTTTGGGAGTCTGTTTTTATTTCTCTTATTGTGTTATGTCTGATTATGTTAGTTCCTAGAATATAGTAGGTACTTAATATGCACTATATGAAGATGAATAAGTAAATGGCTACAATAATTACCAAATGAGCCTCGTGGAAATCCAGACTTACACTGGTCTTTTAAAGACTCCAAGAAGAGCCAATTCTGTGTAACCTGTTTTAAGGTCTTCATGTTTTGTAATAATTTGCATGTGGGCAAGTTGTTTTTTTTTCTAGAGAGGAATTTTAGTTTTTAATTCCATGTACCAAAAAAATCAAAGCAGTCTCAGATTAGGCATGAGAGTTTTCTGAGCTGCCAGAAAACCTACCAAGGGATCCTGACTTAATAGCCGAGCCCCTGAGTTTTTCTACCACAAGAAGTATGCATGTTTCCTTAAGTTTCTACCTTCAGTGGGCACTAAATTTAGACTTATTTTATGGAGCCTGAAATTTCCTGAAAAATATGCTTCTCTTTAAGCCCTTTACTCAAAAAAGAGGCAAGTGGGCCATAGTAAAAGTGACCCCAATAGGCCCTGAATCCTCCCTTCAAACCAACTCTCCAGCACTTCTCCAGTATTGGCAAATATTCCCTAAAATGGAAATGATTTCCTTTGCTTCTATGCTCTCATCAAGAAACTCTCCAATATCTTATTGGACCTTGGATATTAATGAAGATGTTTCCTATATTTTTATCAAGTTTTTCATTGGTTTTAACATAAGGGTTAGTGGAAGTTACCTAGTTTGCCATTAGTAGGAGGGTGTAATTAGATATTTTACAACTTTTATTTTTTCTGGTTGTATAATAAATCTTCTTTTAAATTGTGAACTTTCATCTTATATCTAGTAATTTTCATTGGGTTCTCATATTAAAAAATAACACAGAGAGTTGAGTAGTGGTAACTGATAAAGACCTGAATACACTGGATAAAAGGCAAATAATTATGTTTCATCATGTGATGGTTTTTGACTACACAGATTTGTGAATGAATTTCATTTCCACCTCTGGATAGTTGTAATAGTAGTAGGTAAAAAAGAAAGAAGGAAATGTAAAATTTTCATGTCAAACATCAACTAGCAAGAAGAGGTGGATTGATGTTTATCTCTTGATCACTTTTAAATTATAATTTCCACAAGACTTTGAGCACCAAAGTGAGTGAGCACTGGAGCACACAGTGGGAGTGCAAACCCCTGTTTTGTGCTTACTGGTTGTACAATCTGGGTCAAGTTGTTTATGCACTTTATATTTCAGTCTTCTAATCTCTTAGGTAGGGGTAATTGAATTATTGTGAAAAGTAAATGAATGGGGGTGATGATATAGCTCAGTGGTACAGCACCTGCCTATGAGGTGCAAGGTCGTGAGTTCAATCCCTGATACAAAAAGAAAAAAAAAGAAAGTAAATGAATGAATATATATAAGGGACTTATATGCTAGGCAGTAGTAAATGCTCAATAAATATTAACTAGTATTATGTCCATGTTTAAGTTTTTAGCACATATATTTTAAACCCTTTTCCTTTATGATTGTCTGAAATATTTTCATATTTTTAAGGACTTCAGAAGATTAGAGTAATATGGGCATAACATTTCTAGATCTATTTGAGTAAAACAAAATATTCTGCTTTTATTTATTTTTATGTTAAATGATTGCATTCTACAATATTCTCTTTAAATTCTTCTGCTATTGACATTTAAAAATCTAGTTTCATTTAATCAATTAGATAATTGACACTTAGAAGTTTTTCTGTTCAGCAGAAACCTCATTTTGGTTTCTAAATAAAAAATGCCTAATTTATAATAAGTGGGCTATGCTTATCTTCTAATAGAGTTTTAAAACATGGAGAATTTTAAATGACTTACTCAGTTTTAAGAAGATTAATGTTACAAGCTCTGGTTTAAAAGGTGGGCAGTATCCATAAACAGATGAGTAACTTCAGCAGAGAATTATAAAGTATCAGAAAAATGAAAATGCTATAAATTAAAAACTCATTAGGAGAATGCCTTCAAGGGCTCATCAATAGGCCTGACATTGGGGGAAATAACTGAGGAAGGCGAAGATGTGTCAACAGGAATTCACTTCAGTTATGGAAACTGAAAATATCAAAAGGAAAAAGAAAAAGGATGAATAAAAACAAAATCGCATCTACAAAGTATGGGATAGTATTAAATGACCTAATATGTATGTGATTGAGATCCCAAAAAGAGAAGGAAACAGTATAGAAAAAATGTTTGCATTTTTGAAGAATTTTCAGTAGTTAAAACAAATACAAAACAAACCACAGATCCAAAGCATGGAGACTGCTACACCGGACATGTATGCATCTGCGTGCATACATGTAAACATTTCACATTCAAGTTGCTAAATGTAAGGCAGAGGAAAAAACAACATTATATACTTCGGAATAAAGGCAGAGTTTACAATAGGATATTCAAGGCCAAAAGTTTTGAGAATAAATTCTTTGAGTTTTGAAAGGAAAAATCAGCTATCTAAAAGTACTATATTCAGTGATAATGCTTTCAAACATGAAGGAAAAATATGTACCTTCCCGGATCAAACAAAATCAATGAGATATTTGTTCTCAATAAGTATATTGAGAAATACTAATGAAAGTTATTCAGTTGGAAGGAATATGATACCAGAGAGAATCCGAATCTTTATAAACAAATTGGAAGATGGCCACAGTTGTATTAGTCACCAATGAGGAGGCCCCCAACAGAAGCAAAATTTTGCCAAATGCTTCTATTCACAAACCAAATTGCTTGTGAACAGAAGAATTGGTGCACCGAGGTGTTACTGCATTTTACTTGATCTAAAATGGAAGTTCACAAATTTATTCTTTAAAGAGCTAGATAGTAAAGTATTTTAAACTCGGGAGCTGTAAGGAGGGAATTATAGGGATTGTATGTAGACAATGATCTGTTATAACTACCCAATTCCACCTTTGTTGGATGAAAGTAGACATAACATGAAAATATTTGTTTATAAGACACACGTGTAGACATTGTATTGTTTCATTAGTGTGAGAAGCTGAAAGAAAAAGCATATGTACATGTGTATGTATATGTATATAAAAATAATTAAGATAGTTATACTACTGATTTCTCTGAGTTCACTGAAGAGAAAGATTTGTTATGGTTATTGTTTGGACAGTTGAATGCAGATGTCTTTTGCTCTGGGTGAATGATTTGGGAATGACAGTGTACAACGTATGTACCATTGCTGCCCCCTGATTGATGTGCTTGAAATTTTGTTGTTTTTCTTCCTCCTTCCCTTCTCTTCTTCTTCTTCTTTTCTTCTTCTTCTTCTTCTTCTTCTTCTTCTTCTTCTTCTTCTTCTTCTTCTTCTTCTTCTTCTTCTTCTTTTTCTTCCTCCTCCTCCTCTTCTTCTTCTTCTTCTCCTTCTCCTTCTTTTTCTTTTCTTTTTATCATTGAAATTAAATGGATTTGGAAAAAAAATTGTTTAGCATATTAACAAACAGCCATGGTTCTTTTTCAGCACAACTTCATTTATTCATGGCCTATGGGACACAGTTCGCTGATGTTGATCTTAAAAGAAAACTCATTGAGGCAAAAATAGTGTCAATGTACTGTGTGTTTTTAAACATAAAAGAAAGAGTTGGGAGTATATAATCATAAGGTTTATATGCTTCCTGTGAAGCAATATAGTGTTATCTAGAGGTAGACTCTGAGCAATTCAAAATGAATATTTGAAGTCCTAAGTTAATAGTTAAAAAGGTCTATAGACAGAATATGTATTGATAGCTATAAATTCTAAAGTTAGTAGCTAAAAGGGCTGCTATAAATATATTTTATAGCTATAAATCCAATAAGCTATTGTAGAACTATATTGAATCATAATACTCTCTCCATAAGAATGCACAAAAGAAGAAAAATATATGGAAAAAACAGAAAACAAATATGAAAGTTTTTAACCAACCATATTAGCAATTAAATTAAATTGAATTAAATTAAATATAATTAAATAAACAGTCTAGAGACAATCATTAGAGGATAATCAGATTGGGCTATTTAAAAAATAGCTGTCTATAAGAAATCATTTTTAAATAAAAGGAATATATATATATGATTTATAATATATGTCATACAAACATTAATTTAAAAAAAGACTCCAAAACATAGACTGTATTAAAAAATATCTTTAATGTTAATTCTTCAAGAAGTTATAGCAATTCTAAAGGTGAATGCACCTAAGAACTGTGTTTCAAAATGTGAAACAAAAATAGAATTGAAAGATTAAACAGGTAAATATATATTTATAATTTGATACTTTACATCTCTCAGTATTTCATAGGAAAAGTATAAAGAAAAATCACTAGAAATAGGAAACACTTGGACAATTACCTTGATGATTCATATAGAACATGCATGCAACAGCATAGTGTATATTTTTGTCAAGTATACATTCAACATACGCAAAGATGGACCAGATTCTGGGCCAGAAATAACATGTTAAAAAAAGAGTGAAATATATATATTTTTCCTTGAGCCAAACAGTATTACACTAGATATCAGGAAGTGAAATGTATCCTTAAAATCACAAAATATTTGAAATTTAAACATGGAGTTAAAAATAACCCCAGATTAAAGAAGTAAATAACAGATAACTCAGAAAAATATTTTGAGTTGAATGAAAATAGAAATATATCAGACTTTGTGGTTGTGACTCAAGCATTGCTTAGAGAGAAGTTTATACCATTAAATGTTTACATTATAAAAGAAAAATTAATTTAAATCAATGTGGGTTTTTCCACCTTAAGAAGGTAGAATGAAAAGACCACATTAAACATGAAATAAACAAGGATCAAAAGAATAAGGAAAGTACAAGGGTTAAAACAGAAATCAGCAAGTCCTCTGGGGAAAATATCAATAACATTTGATAGATTTGACAATCTAGATTAAATGGACCAATTCTTTGGAGGGAAAATTTAAAAACCAGCCAAAGTTTACATAAGCAGAAATAGGTACATTAAATAGCCCCATATTTCTTCTGAAAATTGAATCAGCAATTAATACTCATCAAACTAATAAAATTCTAGGCTCACATGGTTTCAATGAAAATTTTATCAAACATTTACGAAAAAAAAATTACCACTCTTATACAACCTCTTTCAGAATATAGAAGAGGAAACACTCTCTAACTAAGTTTTTGAGGTCATCCCAGAGGTTTGCAAGGAAAGAAAACCCAAAACCAATATCTTCATGAACACCAATGCGAAAATCCTTAATGAAATAAGAGGAAGTTAAATTTAACAATATGTTGAAAGGATGATACATCATAAGTAAGTGCAATTTATTCTAAAAATAAAAGCTAGTTCAATATTTGAAAATTATTCAATGTAATCTACTATATCAATAGACTAAAACAAAATTTATAAGTATCTCAGTAAATGTTTTTGAGAAAATTCAGTGTTTCTCAAAGGAAGGAAACTTACAATAAAATAGGAAAGAAATTTCCTCAAGCTGAAGTAGACATCTACAAAACTCTAAGTTTCTATTTACTGAGGGAGCAAAGAATATTTTGTTCAAAGATTGTGAACAAGGCAAAATATCTGCACTCATTACTGTTTACCGCTGTATTGGAAATTCTAGCTGGTGCTACCTAACATAACAAAAATAAATAAAATATATGTAGATTTGGAAAGGAAGAAATAAAATTATCTCTTTTGCAGGGGATATGATTATCTATATAAAAAGTCCCAAGTAGCTAGAATAAAGTTGCCAAGTTAAAAAAAAACAGTAAATGTAGCAAGTGTATAAAATATAAAATTAATTAAAGAATATCATATTTCTGTATACCAGCAGTATAAAATTAGAAATTGAAATAAACACTACAGTAGCACTATATAACATGAAATATATTAGTATTAATCTTCTAAAATACAGACAAGATCTTCAGGGTACAAACTGTGTAACACTTATGAAGAAATTTATAAAACACCCAAACAAATAGAATATCATTTCTTGTTTTTAATAAAAAAAAGTACTAAACAAACAAAACACCCTCTGACTCAAGTGTAGCATGGAGAATACTGAAAATTCAAGACTGTAATGGGAGTTATATGCATATTTCTTTAGGGAGATTTTGTAGTTCAGAATATATAATTATTTATCTCATTATACTTCCAAAGCGTATTGAAATCATATGAAGTCCGTGCTACACACAAAAATTAACTTTGCTTGGAAACGAAATATATTATTATTAATTAGAAGAAAATATATAGCATATAACATTGTACGTACAAAGTTAAGTAGATGAAAAGGTAATTGAGATCAAATTAGGTTCCAATTTTTCTTATGCACATATATGACTTCCCTTCACGTTGCTGGACACCTGACATTGCCAAAAACCTTTTCTACTTTCAGTAGTGATCCCCAGTGAAAAATTTTAAGGTTCACTGTGATATGATTAACGCTGCAACTAAGTATTCTTAGCAATCTATCACATTTTATTCTTTCATTCATGCCAATGATCTGCCCTAAAGCTTTAAAATAGAACAACTCTGTGTTGAAATACAGTACCTTGTGCTATTTGCTCATTTTCTTTTAAATCAGCAAACATTTATTTAGAGCCTACTACACACTAGGGATGATGATAAATGCTGAGGCTGCTGGCATTGATTTCCAAGATGAGAACATCACAGTGCCATGAAACGCTGCACTAGTAGAGACACGCACTCAGCACAGAACAGAAGGCAATGCAGACTGCCTGCAGAGAGGACAGTGTGCAGGCTACTGAAGACAACTGAGTAGAGTCCGAGTTGAGTCCTGACAGACATGCAAGTGTGAGGCAGGAGGTAGTGTGCAGGAGTTAGTTGGTTTGTACCCTGAAGGATGTTCTCTAAAATTTGTATGTTGAAATGTTACCAGCAATCTGACTATATTTGGGTATGGGGCCTTTAAGGTGGAAGTAATTAGCAATAACTAAACTCCTGATTCAACTGGCTTAGTATCTTTATAAGAAGAGTGTTCCTTCTACCTTTCCCTTCCCCGCTCTCCTTCAGAACATGCACAAAGGAAAGGCCATGTGAGGACATAACAAGAAGGTGGCTGTTGACAAGCCAGGAATAGAGCCCTCACCAGCAGCCAAATTGGCCATTACCTTGATCTGGAGCTTACAGCCTCCAGGACTATGAGAAAATAAATTTCTGTTGTTTAAGTAAGCCACTCTGTGGGGTTTTTATTATGGCAACCTGAGATGATAAGATAGTTGGTAAGAAGATATAGATAATTCCAGTTAGGGGGAAAAAAATCTAAATAAATGCAGAGAGGAAAGAACTAGTGTGGCCTGTGTGGGTATTTGCAAGGGGCTTAGCATTGCTAAAACACAGAATCAGGACTGTGACAAGGGAGGTAGGAGGGCAATAATAAAAATGATGGTAAGTATATGGGACTGTTTCAAGGGAGTCTTTAAATGCCTTTTCAGGGCACCTGTGTTTTCTAAAATAGTACTGACGATTTAGGAACAAATTCACATGCTGTTATTTATGAATTAAAAAAAAAATTATTTTGTCCAACAATTGCAAATTGTGTAAATAATGAGCTTGATGTGGACCTAAGTTGAGACAGGGGAGGTCACTACATAGCTGTCTCAGTCTTCTGTAAATAGTGATGATGGTTCAGACTATCATTGCAGAGGCATAGTTGGAAAGAGCAGGAATGGATCAAAAAAAATTTTATGTGGGTAAAATTTAGCTCATCTTTCTCCTTGACAGAGATTTTAGAGGAAGGAAATGAGATGCTTGGGCAGAGACGGATCCAGGTTTTTAAGGTCCCAGCATGCAATTTGGGGGTATTCTCTTTATGAAAAATAATAGGAAATTATAAAGTACAAACTTGCTAATTTTAGTTTAATTATGCATGCATACAATTTAGTTTAATCATGCATCTACCTCCAATGGCGAACTCCAGATTTGAAAGACAGGCGATTGCACACCACTAGCCCAGCTAAGCAACATAGAGGAAGGTCAGGGTTGTGGGAGGATGGTGGGTTTAGTTTACACGTGGACATCAGAGAAGCAGTTAGACACATTTGACAGGATGCTCAGCATGTTAGTCGGAAGTACTTAAAGCATGTTAATCTAGGAATCAGAAAAAAAAAAAACAAAGAAATTGGGATAAAAACAGAATGTCGAAAGCAGATAAGAAGAGTGATAAAGGAAAAAAAAGTTTAATATTCTGATAAAACTAATGTTCTAGCACAGACTGAGACTCAGTGTAAGAAGAGTTAACACTGAGGTTTAAAGGTCTACCTAATACATTGTAAAGGCCTAAACCACAGCAGCAGCTACAGGAGATGAGAGTAGTACTCCTGTTGCTGATATTTTAGTTCACTGAGACTAGGAGAATAGTTCAGTATGAAAGGAAGGAAAACGAGTGAAATAAAGATGGCAGTGGGTTTCTTTATAGTAGCTGGATAAACTGAGTTTCTGGTGCTTAAATAATATCACATGGATAAAACAGTAAGTAAATAAAGTTGCCTTTTTCTTATCTGGGAAGTCAGACCAAAGAACAAATTTAGGAAGAAATGGGTAGTTTGATATGCCTCCAGAGTGTCATGATAAAAATGTCTATTAAACAGTTGGAAATAGGTCTATCAATTATTGATTTTGGCTGTGTCTTCATTTTCCAATATAAAGAAAATCACAAAAGTTCTAAAATGTTTTATCACTTATCAAAGATTATGAAGTAACTGGCACAACTAAGGACACCAAGGGCAGAATCATCAGCCAGTCAGAGGGACCCTAAGCGTGAAGACTGGGGACAGTCACTAGCAGAGAAGATGCCCATGCACAGAACATGGGAACTCTTAACATCTTGTACTTTTAGAGGGCAAAAAGCCACCTAAAAGCAATTATTTTCCATTCTCC
>RJWM01036918.1:0-17815 GCA_004363535.1 Dasyprocta punctata
TACTCAGGTAGTTACTCTTGTGTGTTGTGGTCGCCATGGAGTTCTTGTCCCTGCTGACTTCCTGCCCCATTTTGCCATGTGGATCAGTGCCCTACTTCCCTGTGGTCCTGTCCTAATCCCAGGATCCCGAATTGTACTGACCTGGAAGTCATCTGGGATAGAGAAGACCTAGGGATCTGCTACTTCCAATCTTATAATTTGGTGGCAAAGAAGCTGAGGTGAGAAATGTGAAGAAATTTTCTTCAGCTGGTGCAGCTAATTGGTAACTGAGAGTAATGGCAATAAATTCCATAGGCATGTACTTCCCTGCTAGCAAACACATTTTCTTTATACACACGTTTTCTCCATTATCCAGTGGGAATTCATGATGACCACAGTTTATTTTATTTTTTTATTTAGGAGAAATAAAGACACAGAATAGAAAAATCAAAAGCAAAGGAGACAATTAACCACAGCAATAAAACCAAAACAGTATCAGTATAGATTTTAAAACAAGATTATAGGAATTTAGCAATCATTGTAATATTGCATATTGTTATATTCAAAACAGTTGCTTAGATTACCAGATACAGACATGCAAAAATTGATCTAATCATATGAGTGCTACTTGTTCTTTTCCAAGAACTAATAGAATTATTAGTATAGTCATCTTAGCTATCTTATGTACATATATTCAAATTTATGAATTTTTCCTTTTCCCATCCTTCTTTCCTCCTTTCCCCTATCCCAGATACTTTTCCTCTTAGAGCAGTTTCTTACCCTGACACAATATTTGTGGTAGATTCTGGGTTGTATTAGCTCTATTGGATTCTTACATTGGGAAGACAATATGGTATGTACACATGTGAGTCTGATTTATTTCACTTATGAGTATGGTCTCAAGTCACGTTCATTTATTTATAAAAGCCTCAATGCAATCTTTCTTGATAGCTGAGTAGTACTCCATTGTATAAAAATAGCACATCTTTTTTAAATCATTCCTCAGTTGTTGGGCACTTGGGTTGTGTCCACGATTTGGCTGTTACAAATTGTGCTGTTATAAACATGGGTGCATATATATCACTGTGGTGTGATGTTTTCAATTCTTTTGGGAAAATGTCCACAAGTGAGATAGCTGGATCAAATGGTACCTCTAATCATAGCTTTGTGATGAATCTTCACACTGATTTCCACAGTGATTGCACCAGCCTACACTCCCACCAACAGTGGAGAAGAGTATCTTTTCCTCCACAGCCCCTCCAGCATTTGTTATTGGTCGATTTGTTATTGGTTGATCTTGGCCATTCTTTCTGGAGTGAGATGGAATCTTAGTGTTTTAAATTGCATTTCTCAAATGACCAATGAGGCTGCGCATTTTTTCATATATTTATTTGTCATCTTGATTTGAGAAGTGTGTATTCATCTCAGATGCCAATTTTTGGACTGGGTCTTTGAAATTTAGGGACCTGATTTTTAAAAAATTCTTTATATTTTTTAGATAGAAGTTCTTTGTCAGAGAGACAGTTAGCTAAGATATTTTTCCAATTCATGGTTTTTCTTTTCACTATGCTGGAGATTTCTTTGGACTTGTAGAAACATTTTAGTAAGATGAGATCCCAGCTGTTGATTCTGGGAAGTGTTTCCTGTGCAGTTTGATTTTTGTTCATGAACTCTCTGCCTACCCCTATGTTGTCAAGATGTCTACCTATTTTGTCTTCCAGCAGATTTAGTGTTTCTGTTTTAATATTTGATCTTTGATCCATTTTGACTTTAGTTTAGTGCATGGTGATAGACATGGGTCTAGTTTTAGTTTTTGGTATATGGGAAGTCAGTTTTTCCAGCACCACTTATTAAAGAGACTATCTATCTTCCAATGTACATGTTTAGCCCCTTTGTTGAACATGAGGTGACTGTGTGTGATTATAGTGGTGACTGTATCTTCTAATTTATTCCACTGATCTTCAGATCTGTTTTGATTTTAGTACCATGCTGATTTTATCACAGCAGCTTTGTAGTATAATTTAAAGTTAGGGATTGTGGTGCCTCTTGCTTTGCTTTGTTGCCCAGAATTGCCTTTGCTATTCTAGGTCTCTTCTGGTTACAAATGAATTTTAGGAAGAATTTCTCTAGCTCTGTGAGGTAGGCAAGTGGTATTTTGATTGTAATTGCATTAAATCTGTATAACAATTTTGGGAGAATGGCCATTTTCACAATGTTTGTTCTTCCTATCCATGAACAAGGAATGACTTTCCATTTTCTGAAATCCTCTTTAATTTCTTTTTCAGAGTAATGTAATTTTCATTGTATAGATCTTTTACTTCCTGTGTTAGGTTGATTTGTAAATATTTCATTTTTTCTTGAATGCTATAGCGAAGGGTGTGGTTTCCCTTATTTATCTCTCAATGAGTTTGTTGTTGCGTACAGAAATGCTATTTTTTTTCTTTTTGAAAAGCAAAACAGAATAAAAGGTAGAAGTAATACAGAATTTCAAAAAAGACATTAAGAAATCAAGACTAGCTAATATATTACGTATGGTTATCTTAGAAGTGGTTGTTCAAGTTACAAAATCTAGGCATAAAAAACCAGGCAATCAAATAATGACAACACAAACTATTCTTTCTAATGAACTAACAGAGAATTAACAGTATGGTTATTTATCTTGCATACTTATACATACATATAGTTCTATATATTTTGAGCACTTTCTTTCCCTTTCCTTATTCCAATAGGTATTGTACATTTTGGATCTTGTTACTCTTTCAGTTTTTAAAATTATTGTTTATTTTTTACACTAGGGAGACAAAACCATATTTACAAATGGGAGTCTGATTTATTTCACTGATGAGTATATTCTCAAGTTGCCTCCATTTACCTACAAAAGCCTCAAGATCATCTTTTTTATAGCTGAGTAATATTCCATTGTATAAAAATACCACATCTTTTTCATCCATTCTGAGCTTCATAGGCATTTTGGTTGTTTCCAAGATTTAGCTATTACAAATTGTGCTGCTATAAACATGGGTGCACATATATTGCTGAGACATACTTTCAATTTTTCTGGGAAAATACCCAGAAGGGGAATAGATGGATTGAGTGGGACTTCCAATCCTAGGTTTTGAGGAATCTCCATGCTGATTTCCACAGTAGCTGCACCAGTTTGCACTCCCACCAACAATGGAGAAGTGTTTCTTTTTCCCCACAGCCCCACCCATATTTGTTATCAGTTGATTTCTTGATGGCAGTCATTGTCCCTGGAGTGAGATCAAAGTTCAATGTTGTTTTAATTTGCAATTCTCGAATGACCAGTGATGTTGAGCACTTTTTCATGTATTTATTTGCCATTTGTATTTCTTCATCTGAGAAGTGTGTGTTCATCTCAGATGCCCATTTTTGGATTGTGTCTTTGAATTTGGGGAGCCAGGATGTTTTTCAATTCTTTATATGTTCTGGATGTAAGCCCTTTGTCTGAGGCACAGTTGCCTAGAATTCTTTCCCATTCTGTGGGTTTTCTTTTCACTTTATTGGTGATTTCTTTTGAAATGCAAAAGCTTTTTAATAAAATGAGATCCCAGTTGTTGATTCTTTGAAGTACTTCCCGTGTAGTTTGTGTTTTGTTTATGAACTCTTTCCCTACCCCTACGGCTTCAAGATTTTTGCCTACCTTGTCTTCCAGTAAATTTAGTGTGTTTATTTTAATATTTAGATCTTTGACCCATTTGGACTTTAGTTTAGTACATGGTGATAGACATGGGTCTAGTTTCATTCTTTGGAATGTGGAAAGCCATTTTTTCCAGCACCATTTATTAAAGAGGCTATCTTTCTTCCAGTGAACGTGTTTAGCTTCTTTGTCAAATATAAGGTGGCTGAGCATCTTTGTAGTTGTATTTGCATCTTCTAATCTGCTCTGTTGATCCTCAGGTCTATTTTTTTTGCCAGTACCACAGTGATTTTATCATTGTAGCTTCGTAGTATAATTTTGAATTAGGCATTGAGATACCTCCTGCCTTGCTTTTGTTGCCTAGAACTGCCTTTGCTATTCTCGGTCTCTTTTGGTTCCAGATGAATTTTAGGAGTGTTTTCTCTAGATCTCAAGGTATGTTAATGGAATTTTGATTGGGATTGCATTAAATCTGTATAACAGTTTTGGGAGTATAGCCATTTTCACAATGTTGGTTCTCCCTAACCAAGAGCGAGGGATATCTTTCCACTTTCTAACATCCTCATCAATCTCCTTTCTTAGAGTACTATAGTTTTCAGCATATAGGTCTTTTACATTCTCTGTTAGGTTGATTCCTAAGTATTTCATTTTTTTTTTGGATGTTACTGTGAAAGGTGTTATTTCCATAATTTCTTTCTCAGTGAGTTTGTTGTTTGTGTACAGGAATACTATTGAGTTTTCAGTGTTGACTTTGTATCCAGCTACACTGCTGAATTTGTTTATTAACTCTAGTAGCCTTTTGATGGAATTTTAGGGTCTTCTATGTAGAGTATCATGTCATCTGAAAATAGTGATAATTTAACTTCTTCCTTTCCTATCCTTATTCCTTTTCTCTCTCTTGTCTGATTGCTCATGCTAATGTTTCCAGAACTATGTTGAATAGGAGTGATGATAGTGGACATCCTTGTTTTGTTCCTGATTTTAGAGTGAAAGCTTTCAGTTTTTGTCCATTTAGTATAATGTTGGCTGTTGGTTTGTCATATATGGCTTTTATCAGAATGAGATAGATAACATCTGTTCCAATTTTCTGTAAGGCTTTTATCACAAGCAAGTGTTGGACTTTATCAAAAGCTTTTTCTGCGTCCATTGAGATGATTATGTGTTTTTTGTCTTTGACACTATTGATATGGTGTATTACGTTTATTGATTTGCGTATGTTAAACCATCCCTCCATTCCTGGAATAAATTACAATTGTTCATGATGTATAATCTTCTTAATGATTTGCTGCATTCTATTTGCCAGCATTTTATTGAGAATATTTGCATTGATGTTCATTAGGGAAATTGGCCTATAGTTCTTCTTTTTGGTTGGGTCTTTCTCTGGTTTTGGTATCAGAGTAATGCTTGCCTCCAGGAATGAGTTAGAGAGAATTGTTTCCCTTTCAATTTCATTGAAGTGTTTCAGTAATATTGGCAGTAAATCTTCTCTAAATTTCATGTAGAATTCAGCTGTGAATCCATCAGGACCTGGACTTCTCTTTGTTGGTAAGTTTTTAATCATGTTTTCAATTTCAGTAGCTGTATTGGGTTATTAAAAATTTTTATATCTTATTGACTCAGCTTTGGTAGTTCATACATTTCTAGGAATTTGCCCATTTCCTCTGTGTTTTCCACCCTATGTGGGTAACGATTTTCAAAGCAGGTATGCATGACATTCTGAATTTCCATGGGATCTGTAGTAATTTCTTCCTTTTCATTCCTTATTGCATGAATTTGTGTTTTATGTTTCTTTTTCTTGATAAGGTTGGCTAGAGGTTTATCAATTTTGTTTATTCTTTCAAAAAACCAGCTCTTTGATTCATTAATTCTTTGTGTTGCTTTATTAGTCTCAGTGGCATTAATTTCTGCTCTGATCTTTATAAGTTTCTCTCTTCAATGAGCTTTGGGTTTGACTTGCTCTTCTTTTTCTAGAAGCTTGAGGTGTAGCATTAGGTTATTTATCTGTGCTTGTTCTGTTTTCTTGATGTGACAATTTATTGCTATGTATTTTCCTTATAGAACCACTTTCATTGCATCGCACAAGTTTTGATATGTTGTATCTGCATTTTCATTGAATTTTAGGTATTGTTTAATTTCTTCTTTAATTATGCCTGTAACCCATTGGTTGTTCAAGAGGTTGTTATTTAATTTCCATGTGTTTATGTAGGTTTTGCAATTTCTTTTATTGTTAATTTTCAATTTCAGTGTACTATCATCAGATAATATGCATGGAATAATTTCAACCCCTTTGCATTTACTTAAGCATTTCTGTGGGCTAATATATGGTCTATTTTAGAGAATGTCCCATGTGTAGCTGAGAAAAATGTGTATTCTGATGTTGTTGGGTGGAACACTCTGTAAACATATACTAAGTCCATTTCTTCACAGGTTTGATTCAGTTCTGTTATTTCTTTGCCAACTTTTTGTCTAGTTGATCTATCTCTATGTGACAATGGGGTATTAAGGTCCCCTGTTATGACTGTGTTAGTGTATATTTGGTTTTTCATGTGCATTTTAGTATCTGTCTTATATAGTTGGGTGCTCCTGTATTTGGTGCATATATGTTTACAATTGTAAGCTCTTCTTGAATTTTCCCCCTAACAAGTATGTAATAACCTTCTTTATCTCTTTTGATCATTTTTGGTTTGAAGTTTACACTGTCTGCAAACAGAAGAACTATGCCCACATTTTTTCTAGGTTCCTGTGTGTATTGGGTGATATGCTATGTCCCCCCAAGTCCTCATATACTTTTGATGGGGCTAAGTCTGGCACTTGCTTGTGTTCAGTTTGTTGTCTAGCACTGGGATTGGTGGTATAAGTGCTGAACCTGCCCAGGGGTCGAGGTGAGATACAGTGTAAGGGAAGGCAGGTCTTCCTCTTGTGCTTCTGCCTTCTTTCTCACCAGTGTGCTTTGCAGCTTGCAGCCGCCATGAACGGCAGCCCTGCCATGCCATGCTGACTTGGAGCCAACTAAGTATGGACTGAAACTCCCGAGAAACTGTAAGAATAAACCTTTCCTTCCCTAATTTTGGGCGTCAGGCATTTTGTCTCGGCAACGAGTGAAAAGTAACTAAGACACTGTGTCATGGAATATTGTTTTCTATCCTTTGAATTTTAGTCTATGAGTTTCCCTTTGAGTCAGATGTGTTTCTTGTATGCAGCATATTGTTGGATCCTGTTTCTTGATCCATTCTGTTAGCCTCTTTCTTTTAATTGGTGAATTGAGGCTATTTACATTGGTAGATATAACTGGTATGTTCTGGTTTAACTTTGTCATGTTATTTTCCTGTTGTTTTCCTGCTTTCCCCCCTCATTTAATTGTCTGTCCTACCTGGTCATTTTTTTCTGTTGATGTTCTGGGAATTGTAGCCATTTTTGTCTCTCTGTCTTTCAGTATTCTTTCTAGGGTTGACTTGGTAGACATGAATTTCTTCAGTTGCTCTTTGTCATTGAAGTATCTTATCTCTCCATCAATTTTGAAAGAAAGTTTTGCAGGGTACATCACTCTGGCCTGAAAGTTGTTTTCTTTTAGGACTTGAAATACTTCGCTCCAAGCTCATCTTAACTTGAAGGTTTCTGCTGAAAATTCTGCCATGATTCTAATGGACCTTCCTTGATAGGTGAGTTGTGTCTTTTCTCTAACAGTTTTTAGGATTCTGTTTTTATGCTGTATGCCCAGGATCTTAATTAGTGTATGTCTGGTGTAGATTTATTTTGGTTAAGACTGTTTGGCATTCTGTATGCCTCACTTATCTGCATATCTGATTCTTTTCCCATGCTTGGGAAATTTTCCACCATTACTTCTGCGAATAGTTTTTATAAGTCAGTTGCACTGACTCCTGCATTTTGATTGATGCCTATCAGTCTTATATTGGTTCTCTTTGCATCATCTTGAAGCAGTTGAATTGTTATTTCATGCTCCCTTGTTATTTTTACACATTCTCTCCTTTCCTGAGCACTAGGTGTGACCCTGTCTTCGAGGTCTGAAAGTCTATTCTCAGCTTCATTTAAATGGTTTGGCCAGCTTTCAGTGAAGCTTTGTATTTCCTGGGTATCTCCTTGAATGTTTTTCATGCTTTCTGTATGGTTCCTAAGTTGCTCACTCAAGGTTTCTATCATTTTCCCATGCTTCTATACTTTTTTAATCTATATCTTCTCTAGCTATGTGGAGTAATTCTTTTAGAAAGATTGTCATTTCTTTCTTTACCTGAGAGAATATTTCTAATCTGATTTCCTCTATAGCTTCATGGATTTGTTACTTTACTTCACTTGCTATCTTTTAAGAAATTTTAGGTGTGTGACTTTCAGTGTCCTCTATTTCAATGTCCCCTGTACTTGTTCCTGATGGACTGGATATTTGAGATTGCATTTTGCTTTTTCGTCTTGTCATTTTCACCTCTTGGGTTAATAGTTCAGTCTTTCAATCCCACTAGTCTCTAGTGAATGTTATATGTGTCTTAGGGCCCTACTGTATGGGTGATTTTTGTCCAATTGCTGAGTCCCTCAATAAAGTGGAGGGGCCAGTCACTTGGATTCCTCTCTCAGGTCATTTTGGGTGAGTCTTGTATTCGCCCTAGGCTGACTAGCCTAGGAGTATTGATGCAATCCAACCCTTAGCTTCTATTGTCACTGTGGTTTTGGGCTGCTCCACACTGCCAGATTTACCTGGCTATATTATGTGCCTCAGTTGGGACCTACTGTGTCACAGGGGGTCTCCTACACCCTTTCCAGTTTTCCAGGTTGGGGGAGGCCTTGTCAGCCTCCTCCTTAACCCACTCGGTGTTTTTTGTATGGAAGAAGGACTCACCTACAGTCCTACAGCCGAAGAGGAGGGCTCGTTGCTGCTCCTGCTGACCCACTGATGTCCTCTACTTGAAGAGGGAACTCACTGCACAGTTGCAGGCCTGCTGGGATCCTCCGTGTGGGTGATGGGTTGCTGAGGCTTCCACTAGCCCACCAGGGTTTTGCAGGTAGTGGGCATCTCTAGGCTGTTGAAGACTCTGGGGTGGAGAGGGAAGTACTGCCATTAATGATCTGCCGGCTGCATAGGTCTCTGAGGTGGGCGAGGGTGGTGGTGTGGGTGGAGCAAAAGTCTGAGGTCTCACTGGGCTGCCACCAACATCTGAGGTCTTGGGCGGATGCTATTGATTTTTGAGTGTTGACTTTGTACCTAGCTACATTACTGAATTTGGTTATTACATCTAGAAGTCTTTTGAAGCTTTTTTTTTTTTTTTGTGGCACTGGGGATCAAACTCACAACCTCACGCCTGCCAGACAGGCACTAAAGCTACTGAGCCAAACTCCTGGCCCTTACATCTAGAAGTCTTTTAATGGTGGTTTGGGGGTCCTCGATGTAGCATATCAGATCATCTACAAATAATCATAATTTAACTTCTTCTTTTCCTATCCTTATTTCTTTTATTTCTCTCTCTTGTCTAATTGCTCTGGCTAGTGTTTCCAGAACCATATTGAATAGGAGTGGTGATAATGGACATCCTTGTCTTATTCCTGATTTTAGGTTGAAAGTTTTTGCCCATTTAGTAAGATGTTGGCTGTTGGTTTATCATACATGACTTTTATCAGATTGAGGTAAAGACCATCTATTCCGATTTTTTGCAGGTTTTTTTTTTTATTATGAATGAGTGTTGGGTTTTGTTGAAAGCTTTTTCTGCATCTATTGAGATGATCATGTGATTCTTGTCTTTGGCTCTGTTGATATGGTGTTGATATGGTGTTGTCTCTGTTGATATGGTTACTTTTCGCTCACTGTTGAGACAAAATACTATATGCTGAAAGTGAAGCAAGGAATGGTTTATTTAGCTTACAATTTTTTGGAGGTTTCAGTCCATACTCAGCTGTTTCCAAGGCAGGGTGGCATGGCTGAGGGGCAACTGTTCATGGTGGCCACAAGTGACAAGAGCAAACTGGGCAAAAAGGGCAAAAAGGTGAAAACATGACTTCTTCCCTCCCTTACGTTGTATGCCAGCTCTCCACACCTGGATGGGAGCAGCATTCACACCACCAATCCCAGCGCTAGACAATGAACCAATCAACACTAGACTCAGTCACCTACATGATTGCATGAGGCTTGGGGGGACATCCAAACACAAAGCATAACAGGTGTACTACATTTATTGATTTCTGTATGTTGAACCATCCCTGCTTTCCTGGTATGAATCCAACTTAATTATGTTGTATAATCTTCTTGATGATTTGTTGCATTCTATTTGCTAGCATTTTATTGAGGATTTAGCATCTATGTTCACTAGGGAGATCGGCCTGCAACTCTATTTTTTGCATGGGTCTTTTTCCGGTTTTGGTGTTAGGGTAATACTTGCTTCCAGGAATGGGTTAGTGAGACTCACTTCCCTTTCAATTTCATTGAAGAATTTGAGGAGTGTTGTCATAAAGTTTTCCCTAAATTTCTTGTAGACTTCAGCTGTGAATCCATCAGGACCTGGGCTTTTCTTTGTTGCTAAGGTTCTAATTACATTTTCAATTTCATTACCTGAAATTGGGTTATTGAACAGTTTTACATGTTCTTGACCTAGCTTTGGTAATTCACATGTTTCTAGGAATCTGTCCATTTCTTCTGTATCAAACCTATGAGAGTAAAGACTTTTAAAGTAGGTATTGATGAACTTCTGTATTTCCACAGGGTCTATAGTGATTTCACACTTTTCATTTCCTATTGCATGGATTTGAGTTTTTTCTTTCCACATTTTGATAAAGTTGGCTAGGGGTTTACCAAGTTTATTCTTTCAATGAACCAACTATTTGATTCAGTAATTCTTTGTGTTGTTTTCTTGGTTTCAATTGCATTAATTTCTGCTCTGATCTTTATAATTTTCTCCCTTCTTTGAGCTTAGGCTTGACTTGCTCTCCTTTTTCTAGAAGTTTGAAGTAAAACATTATGTTTTTTATTTTCATTCATTCCATTTTCCTGATGGGGGAGTTTTCCAGTATAAATTTGCATCTGAGAACTGCCTTCATTGTGTCCCAGAGATTCCAGTAATTTGTATTTACATTTTTGTTTGACTGTAGATATTGCTTAATTTCTTCTTTAATTTCTTCTATGATCCACTGGTTGTTTAGGAGAGTGTTATCAATTTCCATGTGTTCACGTGGTTCTTGTGTTTTTTCTTCATTAATTTCCATTTTATTGTGCTATGGTAAGATAACATGCATGGAATTATTTCATTTCCTTTGCATTTGTTGAAGCATGCTTTGTGGGCTAGTATATGATCTATTTTAGAGAATGACCCATGTGCAGTTGAGAAGAATGTGTATTCTGATGTCGTTGGATGGAACACTCAGTACAAATCTACTAAGCCCATTTGTTCACAAATTAGATTCAGTTCTGTTATTTCTTTGCTGATTTTTTGTTCAGTTGATTTGTTTCTTTGTGACAATGGTGTTATAACTTATTTTTGCTCATTTGATTTTTCATGTCTATTAAGATTTGTCTTATATAGTTGGTTGTTCTTTTATTTGGTGCATATATATTTATGATTGTAATTTTTTCCTGAAGTTTTCCCCCAACAAGTATGTAATAGCATTATTTGTCTCCTTTGATCATTCTTCATTTGAAGTTCACCTTTCCTGCAAACCGAATAGCTACCCCTGCTTTTGTCTGGGTTCCTGTCACAAGGAATATTGCTTTCTATCCTTTGATTTTTAAGCTATGAATTTCCTTTTGAGTTAAATGTGCTTCATGTACACAGTATATTGTTGAATTTTGTTTCTTAATCCACCCTGCCAGTCAGTTTCTTTTTATTGGTGAGTTGAGACCATTTACACTGATGGATATAACTGATATGTACTGATTTATCCCTGCCTTGTTATGTTACTGTTGTTGGTTTTCTACATTTTCTATTTAACCGTTTGCATTGCTTAGCAGTTTACTTCTGGTATTGTTCTTGGAAGTGTATTCATTTTCATGTCTTTGTAGAGTGTCTTTCAGTACTTTTCATAGTGTTGGTTTGGTGGTTATGAATTTCTTCAGTTGTTCTTTGTCATGAAAGTGTCTTATTTCTCCATCAATTTTGAAAGATAGTTTTGCAGGGCACCTCCATCTGGGTTGGAAGTTGTTTTCTTTCAGTACCTGAAATACTTCACCCCAAGCTCTTCTTGACTTATGGGTCTGTGTTGAGAAATCTGCCATTATTCTGATAATGTTTCCCTCATAGGTGATCTGTTTCTTTCCTCTGATAACTTTTAGTATTGTTTTTTGTTGCAGAATTTCTGAGATCCCAATTATTATTTGTCTGGGTGAAGATTCATTTTGATTATGGCTAATTGGAGTTCTATATGCCTCTGTTACATGTATATCAGATTCTTTTCCCATGTTTGGAAGTTTTCTGCTTTCATTTCTGTAAATAATCTTCTTATATCATTTGTGTTGACCCCCCCATTTTTTTGTTGACACCTATGAGTCTTGTATCATTTCTCTTTGCATCATCTTGCAGCTGTTGAATTGTTGTTTCCTGGTTCTTTTTTTTTTTCGGGTGAGACACCAGGTATTGAACCCACAAACCTTGCACCTGCCAGACAGGCACTTAAGCCACTGAGCCAAATTCTCAGCCCCAGTTTTTTGAGGCAGGGTTGCACTATGTAGCTCAGGCCAACCTTGTGCTTGCATTGTAGCCCAAGCCAGCCTCAAACTCACAATGCTCCACCTATCTCAGCCTCCCGAGTGCTGGGATTGAAGGTGTGCACCACAATGCTCAGCTTCATGGTTCCTTGTTATTTTTAAGAGATTATTTCTTTTTTCATTTTTTTTATTTTGAAGAGAATAAAACCAAATGAAAACAGAATAGAGTCAATCAAAATGAAACAATGAACATGGTACATGACTTCAAAAGAAGATAAAAGGAAATTAATAATGGTCACTGTAATGCCTCTTGTTATCTTCAAAATAACTGCCAATACCATCAGGCATAATAAAATCAAACAAAATAGTACAGAATAAAACCAATCAAAACAAAACAATGGAAGCAATACAGGACTTCAAAACAAGAGTATAACAACAGTGGTTACCATAATGCCTCTTGTCACCTTCTAAGTAGTTGCCTATATCAACAGACATAATACAATCAAACAAATCAAAATAGAATAAAATCACTCAAAAAACAAAACAGTGAAAGCAATACAGGGCTTCAAAACAAGGTAGTGGGAAATCAATAATGGTTACTATAATGTATTTTGTTATCTTTGAAATAGCTGTCCATGCCATCAATTATAATAAAATTAGACAAACCAAAACAGAATGAAACCAAACTAAACAGCACAGTGAAGACAATATGGGATTCAAATCACGATAATAGATTAGCAATGGCTACTGTCTTCCCTTTTTAGAGACTTCCTTCCTTTTCACTTTCACAATATGTATTGTATATTTTGACTCCTATTAACTGCTTTAGTTTTTTGTACCAGGGAGGCAACATGATGTTCACTCATGTGACTCTGGATCATTTCATCCATGAACATGATCTCAATTTGTATCCATTTACCTACAAGAGCCTCGAGGTTATCTGTTATCTTTCTTTATAGCTGAGTAGCTTTCCATTGTATAAAAATGCCATGTCTTTCTTGTCCACTCTGCAGCTAATGGGCAAGCTATCCCCACTTCTTTCTGGTTCCCTGTCACATAAAGCATTGTTCTCTCTCCTTTGACTTTCAGTCTATGAACCCCCTTTCGAGTTAAATGTGTTTCTTGTATAAAGCATATTGATGGATCCTGTCTCCTGATCCACTCTGCCTGTGTTTCTTTTTATTGGTAAACTGAGGCCATCTACATTAATGGTTATGACCAACATGCGCTGCCTTATCTCTGCCATGCTATTTTCCTGCCATTAACTGCCTACTTTTCCTTTCCATTCAATTGTCTGCTCTGCTTGGTGATACCCTTCTACCACTGTTTCTGGAGCTGTGGTCTTTTTTTTTTAATCTCCCTTCAGTATTCTTTGTAGGGTTGGTTTTGTGGTCATGAATTCCTTCAGTTGTTCTTTATCATGGAAGTATCCTGTGTCTCCATTAATTTTGAATATAGTTTTGCAGGGTACATCAATCTGGGTTGGAGTTTGTTTTCTTTTAGGACTTGAAAAACTTCCTTCCAAGCTCTTCTTGACTTGATGGTTTGTGTTGAGAAATCTGTCATGATTCTGATGGGTTTTCCTTTATAGGTGATCTGTTTCTTTTCTCTAACAGCTTTTAATATTCTGTTCTTGCATGAATTTCTGGGATCTTGATTATTATATGTCTGGGTGTAGATTTATTTTGGTTATGGCTAGCTGGAGTTATATATGCTTTACTTATCTGAATGTCACTTCCTTTTCCCATGCTTGGGAAGTTTTCTGATATTATTTCTGTAAATAGACTTTTAATGTCATTTGTGTTGGCCCCTGCTTTTTCACTCACATCTTTTATTCTTAAGTTATATTTCTTTGGGTTGTCTTGCAGATATTGAATCTTTGCTTCCAGGTTTCTTGTTATTTTTAAGCGATCTTTCCTTTAGTGGTCACAAGCTGAAAACCTGTCTTCAAGATTTGAAAGTCTGTCTTCAGTCTCTTTCAAGTGGTTTTGCCAGCTTTCAATGGAGTTTTTAATTTCTTGGATATCCCTTTGAATCTATTTCATATATCCTAAATCTTTTTTATATTGTTCATTCAAGGTTTCCTTCATTTTCCTATGCATCCATTTTTTATCTATGCCTTCTTTAGAGATGTTTAGCAATTCTTTTATTGTGTTTTTCATTTCTTCTTTTACCCGAGTTAGTATTTCTGTTCTCATTTGTGTTATGGCCACATGAATTTGTTCCTTTACCTCAGTTGCTATCGCTTCAGAAACTTCAGGTGTGCAACTCCTGATCTCTTTCATGTTTGCATCTCCTGGACTTGCTCTGCTTAGATTGGAGGCCAGAGACTGCCTTTTACTTCTTCATCTTGACATATTCCTGGGTTCTTCTGGGCAAGTGGGTACTGGGATCCCAGGCACTTCCTGCATTGGCTACAATTTCTCTGATATGAGACTGATTCTTCTAGACATTGTGGGCCATGGGTATTTGATAGTGGCCATTGGGTGTGCTGGTACTGGGCTATCTGCAGCTCTCTCCAGCCTGAGTTGGCTCCCCAGTGGCTGGTGGAGTGCATGTGGGGGAGAGGCTGGCCATGGCCTGCAGACCTGGGCTGGTCACCAGTGGGATCATGCATCTTATTCTTTCATTTTGTCATTTTACTTTGGGACTTGTGAGGCTGGCCTGGAACATTCCTGATGGATTGCACTGGAATTCTGCACTTGGCAGAGCTTTGATCCTCCCATATCCACATGGTAGCTGGGATGCACCGCCAAACAATGGCACCAGAGCCTTGCACTGTGGTGGGCAGAGCCCAGAATCTCCAGCACCCCTTGGCTAGACTCCCTGATGGACAACTTTTGGGCTCTGGACTAGGTTGTGGCTGTACCTCCATGACCTATGAGTCTGGCCCGGTGTTCCCCCACTGGATTGCACTGGGATGCTGGATTGGGCAGAGCTCAAATCCTCCATGTTGCTAGCAAGGACATACCCAAGAATTTGGTGCAGGGTCCTTGCACCTGGCTGGGAGAATTTCAGAGCTTCTGGAACATGTCACTAGCTGGGATACCCAGGACCACAGTTTTAAGGCAGATATTTCCTATACATCTATAGGAGGAAAGTGCTAAGATTTAGCACTCTCATGACATGAAATTCATAAATTCACGGGCTTGTGAGGTGCTGTGAGTTACCTTGATCACAAGCACAGGTGTTCACATCATACAACTCATGTTGAATTCTGGATCTGTCAATTCCTGTTTGTGTAAATTCTTCTCTCCAAGCTTCAGTATTTCATCTATAATATGAGATTAAAGGAGATTAAATGAGATAGTTATTTTAAAGCACTTGCCAGAGCTTGTCAAATATACATCATTGTATTTATGAACGCTTCATATAACATATATTCTGATGTGAAGGTCTTTCTAAGTTGTGCTGGACTGCCAAGCCTTCATATATTTTTATGTACTTAAATTCATTTGTATAAATATTGTTGTCTGCTTTGGAGGAGGTTTTGAGAGGGATGGAGATGGCTCATCTGCCCTGCCAGGAAAGAGAAATACAGGGACTTCTTGGACAAGGTCCCATTCTTGGTTCGATCTACCTAACTTTATCTGTTGTGAGAAGGGTATTTATGGGGAGAATTTGTTATTGATTTAACTCATGTTGTTAAATTCATACTTACATGTTATTCTGGGTAAACATTAAAATGATTTCTTTTTTTTTTTTTTTTTTGCGGCATTGGGGATCGAACTCGCAGGCTCGCACCTGCCAGACAGGCGCTTAAGCTGCTGAGGCAAACTTCTGGCCCTTGGTTTTTTGAGGCAGGGTCGCACTACGTAGCTCAGGCAGGCCTTGCACTCACGCTGTAGCCCAAGCCGGATGATTTCATCTTTAAAAATGAATATCTTCTCTTAGAAATAAATTTAATCTTGTATGTTTAATGTATAAAACATGATATTATAAGATACATACTATATTAAAATGATTACCCTGGTAATGTAAATTTAAATGTTCATTTTCTCACATAGTTGCCAGTTTGTTTGTGGCAAGAATAGCTAAATATTTATTTAACAAAAATCCTGAATATAGTGCAGTATTATTATCTATAGTCCTCATGCACATAAGTAATTTTATTTATTTTTTCCATTTTTTTATTTAAGCAAAAAAGAAAGAAAAAAAGACATATATAACAAAGACAACAAGCAAAAGAGACAAACAATGACTAGAGTAAATGCACAACAGTAACATTGCAGGTTTACAAAACAGGATGGTAGAAACTTGACAATGGTTGCAATATTGTGTATCTTTATCTTCCAAATGGTTACTTACATTAACAGATATAGACATGTAAAATTGATCTAATCTTATGAGTATTAATTATTCTTTCTCAATAACGAATACATTCAGCAGTGTGTTCATTTTAGTTATCTTACATATACATATATACAGGTTTATATCTTTTCCTTTTTCCTTCCCTCTTCCCCCTTTTCCCTTCCCAATTACTTTTGCTCTTTGAGCTGTTTTTTACCCTTACATAGTATTTATCATAGATTTTGTAGGTTTTTAACTTCTCTGTGCTTTGATCATCTCACGTACAAATGGAGAGGGTGAAATTCACCACCTTACCTGGCTGTGGCAGGAAGTGAGTGACATAAAGTGTTGAACACGGGAAGGGCCCAAGAAGTACTAGAGTACTGCTCCAACATCGCTTCTCCATGCTAAATGGAATCAAGCCAGAATTGGTCCTGAAGAGTCCAGGCTCTCTTAATACAATTGCCTGTGAAACTGGGTAGGTCCCAAATCTGGATTAAAGAAATGTTGTTAATAAATCATCATATTAATTTTCATCCCCTATCCTTGTGTTATCACCCACAAATGTAGATTGTGGTTTCCTGCTGAGGCTTCTGCATTTCCCCACCAAGCATCTCACACAGACCCCACTGATGGACGTGGCATGGACCAGCCGAGCATGAACATTTGCATCTCCAAATAAATGTGTTAAACATATCAGTCAGTGGATCTTTTACCTCTCCTGGGGATGTGAAATGAGACTCTAACTTTTTTTTAATTCACATTATAATTTTATGAAGTTGGATGTCTGTCTGTCTACACTTAGGATAGTGCTGCTGATGCATTATTGAGAGTGACTTAGATTTCCTGAAAAGATTTTGACAGTACAAGCACTCACGAAAAACAACTCCCAAACATGAGCATAACCAGTCACTTGAGTGAGAGGGAGTCTGGTCATAGACTCATTGGCCACATGAAATTGCCCCCTTTTTACTACCTTCTGGTGATTCCGTCAGCCAGAGTCAAGTGTATTCTACAGAACTCATCATTCTTAGAAAAGAATGAGGATTCTAGACTACTTTTCTCATTCATAGTAAGATTTAGTTTGATGCTTTACAATTTAAAAAATTTTTAAGTTAGAGAAAAAGGAAAGAAATCTGAATATACTCACTCTCTTTGGTTAATGTTCAGTATGTGTTCACCACCTTTCAAGACAATTTGAAGAAGAAAAAGCATGGGATGTCAACACGGGTTGCAGATTTCACTGGGTGGATATG
>RJWM01036919.1:0-17769 GCA_004363535.1 Dasyprocta punctata
GAATACAAGGCAAGCAATGTAGACTTTCTGTACTCTCAAGTAAGTTTCCTTAGTTATGTAGATGGGAAACAAGTTGCCAGAGACTAAACAGAAAATGACTCTGGTAGAAATGTTAAGCATATTTGTTTTCTTTTTAACTAAAACTACTTGTGAATATTCTCCCAATTATACGTGTGCTGTCAGTAGGATTTGCAGTGATGTACATTCCTGATATTGGCAATTACTTATTTTCTATTTTTTGACTAGTTTTGCTAAAGATTTATCCACTAAATTTTAAAAATAACAACTTCTGTCTTTGTTAATTTGCACAATTACTTGTCTATTCTTTGTTTATTTAATTTCTATCATATATCCTTCCTTCTGCTTACTTTGGATATAAATTCTTGATTTTCTTCTAGTTATGTAGAATGGAATTTCTATCATTGATTTTAAACCTTACATCTTTTAATAAATTTATTGTTAATGTATCTTTCTGTATATACAGTTTTAGTGGTATTTCAGATAATTTGATAAGTTCTTGTACCATTATAATGTAAAACATTTCATAACTTTATTGTGATTTATTTTTTTCACATTACTTGTTTAGAAGTGTACAGTTTAATTTTCAAATGTTTTGGACTATTTTTGTTTTCATCACTATGACTTTGTGATGTCTCTTGTACATGGTTTGTTGTTCTTAACTGGGTTGAATTCTGCTAAACTTCTTGTATTTGTATGTTGGTGTTCTTGCTAGACTTGGGATATTTCAGATCATTGCATATTTAAATTTCTTATTCTCAACTCTCTCCTTTTTTGTGGGACTCTAATCACATTTAGACATTTTGATATCTTCTCAAAGGTCCTTAAGTCAATTTTTAAACTTTTTTTCTAAAATTGAATTGAATTGAATAATTTCTGATTATCTTCAAATTTTTAAAATATTTGTTCCAATATCTCTTATTTGTTGTACAGTGCATATGTTTTCTAGTGAACTTTCTCCTTTAAACAAGTTTTAGATTCATAAGAAAAAATTGAGAAGAATGTACACATTTCTCACATAACCTTTCAAACTATTCGCTAGTATTTACATATTGTTTTGTATTGCACATTTGCTGCAATTAATGGACAAATATTAATGCAGTATTATTAATTAAAATATATACTTTAAAAAATATGTAATTACTTAGGTTTCCATAATTTTTTACTGATATTCTTCTTATGTTTCAGTATATCATATTATATGTAGTCATCATACCACCTTCAACTTCTCTATGATATGACAATTTTTCATGCTGTTCATTTGTCTTTCTTGTTCTTGACAGTTTTCAGAGTTCTTGGTTAGGTATGTTGTAATATGCCACAAAACTGGAGTTTGTCTTTTTTTCTTCTCATAATTAGGCTAAAGTTATGGGTTTCTGATAAAACAAGTACAGAAGTAAAATGCTTTTTTATTTTCTGCTTAAAAGATAGTCTGATAATGATTAATCTGCAATTTCTGAAATCAGAAAAATCACACGATTACTTTTGTAATGATATTAAAATTTTAGAAAATTTAAGATCTGTCATGAAAGTCTGGACAGCAAGTCTTATTTACTGAGAAATTTAGTAACAAGAGAGATTTTTTTGAAGAAGAAGCCAATGAAGGTCAATTTTTATTACAAGGTTTGTGAGAGAACATGAAAGAGTTTGTAGCATAGTTTAAGTATCTCTGCTCCTGAACTCAGTCTGCCTTGGAATATAAAATGATGTCCTATTTTTATTAAAAGCTACCAAATTTGCTATCTTTGGCTGATATAAGGACTTTGGTACATAAAGGATTTAAGTATAAAGAGACAAGTGGATATCCCACAGGGAGCCGGACTGACTCAGACATTTGGAGTTGAATCAGAAATCTGTTAATTACTAGCTTGATAGCCTCAGAAAACTTTTAAAATCTCCTTGAGCTTTAGGCTAATCATCTGTAAGCAGGAAAAATATTATTCAAAACAATCTTAAAATATAATTAGCATTTTATAATTGCAAATGCTTCATTACTAGGCTATGTGGTAGTATCTTTCAAGACCATCTTAAAGCATGGAAAAAATCAAAATGACTTTTTTGTTTTTAATTTATCTGATAAACTCCAAGGTGACTTGACAAGCATGACCATGTTGCCAGTCTTTCTGATGAACGGTTTAATAACTCAGTGAGCATAATCTTGTATCTGATTCCCAGCCAGCGCCAGAGGAAAGCAGGAAACAAAGTCCAATGCCCAGACTTAGAGTCGCTCAAGTGACAGACAGAGTATTAATGTCTGCAGCTTAGCAGTGTAGGTGGTAGGGGCGAAGCAGATAAAGAAAAGCCTGGTCCTATGATGGATATTAAAGTTCATTAAAAATACTATAGACATGTAATTTATTGATGAGTTTTTTTTGGACATCCTAAGCTTCGATGTTCTTAAACATTATTATTTTACCAAGGCAGAAAATTATCACTAAAAATAGTCTGAATTGCACTGTACAGGGCATTACTTACAAACAAAAACAAGTGTGTATACATTCTAAAGCACTCCCAGTGATATTTGGTAAAAAAGTAAACTGTAATGAATAATTACACACACACACACACACACACATGCACACACAAGAAAATCAAGATAGGAGTGATACTTCATATATATTATAGTGGTGGAAGATAAACCAAAGATCTGTCCTAAGAAAGTGCCTAGATAAAACAAAGCGGGTTGAAAATATCAAGGTTTACTTGGAAAATTTACTAGAAACAGAGTACACTAGCATATTAATATCCCATACAAATTTATTATGATACACATGCACTGATTCATATGGAATACAAAAATGAAACTTGTATAACTTGACATGTATTTATTATTTAATGTGCCAAAACAGAGATGTACATTATTTTAAAGAATAATTGATTTGCAATTCTTAAATATCTGAAAGTTAAGAAAAGTCTGCTTTTGTCCTTTAAAACAATTTTACTCTTACTAGAAGAAAATATTTCATCGAAAAGAGAATGAAAACAATATTCCCACTAAACTTTAGGTAGATAAGGTTGTGGGGCACTGCTATCTTGGTGACAGTGGAATATTCTTGACTATACCAGAGTGCTTGAAATACAGCAGCAAACAAAAGAACATTTTCAAGTGAAAAACAAATGAACAAATAGAGCACTTACAGCTTCTCCATGGTGGGTTTATCAGTGCTGTATCTATGGAAAATTAATTCCTGTCTCCTCCTTCTAATATATTTTTCTGCTTCTTCAATTTCACAGAAACAAAGACAGTATAAATATTGTCTTTACAGGAAAGCTTCTGGATACTAAATTGTAAATTGAAATACAGCAATCTGGTTTGCGCTGTGGAGTGTTGTCTGCAGCCACCATCACACATGGGGAGATAAGGGTAGCACTGGGTAGATGAGAGCACTGAGAGAGAAAAGACATAGCAATTATGTTTCATTACCTAACCCTGGAGTACATCCTGTCTGCAGAAAGAATGGCAAATAATCGAGACTGCAGGAAGGACTGCTCTGTTGTTTGGGATATTAGGTTAAGAGTAGATGGATATTTCATCATCACCCACATGCATTTGGGGGCTGTTTGTGTCAACAGCCTAGCAGATGTGTTCTGCACCAGAAAATTTATGATTTGGATAAAAATTCTTTTGTCTCTGCACATGGTTCACTGGGGGTGAAGAATCTTCTCCACCCCAATCATGCTGATAAATTGAGAAAGTAGATAGACCCAGAGGGATGTAGGCTTGAGAGACATTCTGAGACAGGAAGAAAAATGCAAAAACAAAAACAAAAACAAAAATTTGCATCTAGAGAAGCAGTATGGAAGTTTGATGAGAATCCAAAGGGAAACAGGTTAAAGTGGAGCAGTATCTGAAACTCAGAATTCTAATGTGAGAGGGAAACATCTATGCTCTCCAGTGGAAAAAATCTGGTACAGTCTCTTCATAACTCTTCTCTTTCTTAAAGAGAAGCAACACCAACATGGCCCTGTGATACTGGGAATTTGGAACTGTCTGAGAGCATAGAGCATTCTATTCTAGGTTTCATCTGCCTAATCAGAGATGCATGCCTAGTATTTGCTTCTTCATTGCAGAAAGTTTATAATCACTGGCTCTTGGCTTCTGGATACATATAATGGTAAATTTTAAGTCTCAACTTGACCAGATTAAAGGATGCTTCAGTAGTTGCTGAAACATTATTTATGGTCACATTTGTAGTTTTGTGATGGCTATTCTGGAAGATTTTGGCATTTAAATCTGTGCTCTGGGGAACACATATCCACATCCCCCATGGGAAGGCAATGGCCAACTGACTGAAGGTCCAGATTGGATGAAAGGCAGAACAACGGTGAATTCTCATTCTCTCTCTCTCTCTCTCTCTCTCTCTGTCTCTCTGTCTCTCTCTCTCTCTCTCTCTCTCTCTCTCTCTCTCTCTCCCCCACCCACCTTGCCTAAAGCTGGAATACATTCTTCTTGATCTTCATCATCTCTACTCAAACTTCTCCAGCCTTTGGACTCTGAGACCTGCACCATCTCACCCTCTGAGTACATACTCCTCTCCCTCAGTTCTGTCTGGCTTCAAACCGAGTGTTATACCATTGAGGGCTATGCTACTGGCTTCCCTGTTTCTCCAAACTTAAGATGGCTTATCATGGAACTTCTTAGCCTTTGTGATTATGTAAATCAACTCCTTAACAAATCTCCTTTCACTTATCTCTATTGTTTTCTTTCTATCTATTCACCTATGTAATAGGTTCGGTCTCTCTGAAGAATCCTGATTAACGTAGTGCACAATGCCCATGTATGACTAGAGTTAGCGATTTGAAAATTCATTTTTGTCTAAGAGTCACACTGATTTCTCCAACCAGTTTTATTTCCAAAAGAATTGCTGTTTTGATCTGCCATCTGATTCTTGGTTACACTTATACATTGGATCTGAATTTGAAAGTGGTGTGGACAAAGAGTTTAGTTACACAAAAACTGTACATTGTATCATTTTTTACTTTTTCCTGCTTCCCTTTGCCAGAAGGTAGCATACACCTCACCACCCCATCTAAGCTGGGTTTCGACTTGCAGTTGCTTTGGTGAGTGAAATATTGGAGGAACTGAGAGCGGGCCAGTAATAAGGCTTTAAAGGTCATGATATATTCCTTATTTTCTTCCTGGATTTCAGCCAGTTGCAATTAAAAGAGCAGACTTCAGTCAGCTTCTAGGTCCTGTTCTGCTTGAGGCTGAGCCAAACTTCCCAAGAATCTTGTGGCTGGATGCCCTAGTTGACCTCAGATATCCATGAGGAAAAAGACATGTTTTTTGCTGTTTTAAGTCAATAGTAATATCACATATTTATGATGCCATCAATACTCCTACAAAGAGCCTGGAACCTCAGAGGAACTTCAGGTGTAGCCAGTGAACCAAATATGTAGCAGCAGGCTAGTTCCAGTTCCTGTCCCTGCCAAAAGCCAAAGGAGAGCAAGACAGAGGCCTCTGCTTTTCCACCACCAATGAATGAGAACCACCTAGGATGACACGTCCTCTTCTTAGCAGGCTTGGCTCTTGGGAGCCTCAAGGGCTTGCTCAGAGTTGGTAAGAGCCAAGAGAACAGAGATGAGGGCCAGGCTGATTTCATCTAGGGAGGCTCAGAAAGGGACGAACAGAAGTTTCATGGCGGTTTCATTTGCTGGGTTCACATTAGGCAGGCGTAGGCCTCATGTTAGAGATTAAGTGCTGATCTGGAAACAAAGAAATACATTTTTTGACACACCAAAATAATAGAATGCAATTCACATGCCCAGGACATTTTTAAACAAATTATAGTATCCCAAGTTCCATAGCCATTATATACATAAAAGAAATTCTTTCCTGATGTCTATTATGATGAAGAGACACTAAGGCCACCTGCCATGGGTATGACCTTTTGATTGTCACTGGTACATGATCATGGGCCCTCTTTCTCTTTCTGCTAGAAAGCCCCGCCAGATTTCTGTTTGCAGGTGTGTAATATCACTACCACCTTCAGAGATCCTGGGCAGGCTCACCTAATGCGGACCTCTGATGTGACCAGACATTCAAGAAAATCACTCGTATTGATTTGGTCAGTGGCTATATTTCCTCTAGGTAAATCTCTATAGTTTTACGAGTCAAGATGTAATCACTGGGATTTTCCTGTTTATTTCCTTTTTGTTAAATGCATTGTTCCATTGGGGGAAACGTTCACTTAGTGGTTTGGAAAGTAGATTTTCTCAAATATTGATTCCTAGACACCATGCTGCTAACGGTAATCACGTACTTGTGGTTTTTCACTGAGAAGTATAATCACTAATGTTAATTCTATCTTCAATTTGGTGATTTACACAATGTCTCACCTCTTTTATGCTTCGTTCGAGAAGAAGGAAATTGAATCTTCTCCCCCAGATAAGTCATATGTAAGACTCTGGGTATCCACAAACAATATGAAATGATCAGTTTATCTCCATGAGGCATAGGAATTCATTATGGAAAACAGTACAGAGATTCCTCCAAAAACTAAAACTAAGAACTTCATTCTACCCAGGTATTCTCCTTCTAAGGATGTTCCCAGGAGAGTTAAAGACATCATATTACAGTAGTACACACTTATCCATGTTTATAGCAGCACAATTCATGTTAACTAAATTTGGGAAGAGGCCTATATGTCCATCAACAGGTGAATGACTAAAGACAGAATGGGATTGATACATACTGGAGTACTACTATGCCATAAAGAAGGATAGACATGTAGGATTCTCAGGAAAAAGGATTCACTTTGAGATCATAACATTAGGTGAAGTAAATCTGACTCACAAACTTAAATGCCACATGGGTTTACTCATATGAGAAACTCAAAATAAAAACAGAAAAATAAAAGTTAGATAATATGAAATAGGGAGACATGTCTTTTGCAAAAGTGAAGGAGACCAAGAGATAGAAGGAGAGGGAAGGGAGAGGAGATGGGATGGGAATAAAAAAATTAAATGTTCTATGTACATACGTTAACTCCCTACAAGGAACATAATCATTGTGTGCCAAAGACATGTACTAATAAAATAACAGACATTTTTTAAAACATAAAAATATGACAAAAAGAAAAGAATATTCCTATGAAATAATCTCAATAGTTACTCTATACAATACTGGCAAATTTAAACTTTTTATGATTCTATGGGTAGTGTAGTCTACAAGTGTTAACATTTTCACCTTTCACAAACTAAGAAAAAGGCAGAGCATAAAGGGCTTATTAGAGCATGATTGGAAAATTTTTATTGCCAGGCAAACCTTGAAGGCAGCTCTACTGTTGACCGCAAAACTTCTGCTGTACTATTCATCTCACACGTCTGTGTCTGAACAACGTCACTACCGACCACATCCTCCAAGGAACCGACCTAGTCGTTGGTTCCAGTGACATCAGAAAAGAGGGCTGTGTACCCTGCTGGCTGTGCAGATGACAACAAACAGATACTCATACTCTGCTCTTTACAGGTGACACTTTTAAGTTGTGAAATCAGTGCCCACATTTCAAAACATTTCCCAAATTTACCTCTTCACTCTGAAGAGAATACATCTAAATGCATTCTTAGCCGGGCGTGGTGGCGCACGCCTTTAATCCCAGCACTCGGGAGGCTGAGGTAGGAGGAGCGTTGTGAGTTCAAGGCCGGCTTGGGCTACAATGCGAGCTCAAGGCCGGCCTGAGCTACACAGTGCGACCCTGCCTCAAAAAACCAGGGCCAGGAGTTTGGCTCAGTGGCTTAAGCCCCTGCCCTGGCAGGTGTGAGGTTGTGAGTTCAATCCCTGGTGCCGCAAAAAAAAAAAAAAAAAAAAAAAAAAAAAAAAAAAAAAAAAAAAAAAAAAAAAAAAAAAAAAAAAAAAAAAAAAATGCATTCTTTTTTCTGTTCATTTAAATATTCAAATAAGAGAAAGAAAAAATAGACATTGTGTGATCATGATTTTCTTGCTCATAACAGAGAAGTAAGGAGAGTAAAAATGGTAACCTGAAGATCAGTCAACAGGGGTCTAAATTTTGTTTCAGGGTATTAAGATTTTAAAAGGAAACAAAATTTGCTATAGAAAAGTCAGTTTAATTTCATCAAAGTAGTATAAAATCTCTGCCAAATATGGAGAGATTTTATACCAATTTTCAAGTCTTCATTTCAATTTTCTGTCAAAAGCATTCAGATAAATTCAAAATGTGAGTAACTGATTCTCAGTTGTTTCGTGCACCACCCAAAAATAGCAATGAGAAAACCCATTACATATGCAAGGTGAATATAGATGTAGAGAGCCCTAGATGCCACAGACTGTATGTAAACATTTCAAGAGGTGGGTTAGATCTGATCTTATTTTATTTTGCACTTAATCGTGTTTGGAATATAGATAGGAACATAATAATTTGAAAACCAAAATGACTGTCTTGTACTTTACATAAACTGACTTCCTTTTCAATGGTCTTTTTTCTTTTAATTCAAGAAAAGTTTCAAAAACAAAGCAATATGAACCTTTTCCTGTGAGTCAGCACCATTCGAATACTGCAGGGGAAGAGAGCAAGAATTCACCAAGAAGCAAGCCCTCCCTGTGAACCAGTGCCATGTGTGGGCCACTGATGCCAGTGGGACAGCCAGACCCCAGGCTTTGCCTGTGTCAGTGCCATTCACAGACTGTTGGGAAAGAGAACAAGAATTCACCAAGAAGCAAGTACTCCCTGCAAACCACGCATGGGCCACAGCTGATGGGGGTACAGCCAGACCCCAGCCCCTTCTGGAGTGTGGGCTGGAAAACAAGAAGAGCCCCACTACCACCACGTAAGCAACCGACTGATCTGGAGAAACACAGGCTGTCATGATAGCTATTAAGGTGACATGCAGTTTGATGCTTGTGGTGTTCGGTGTTTCACTGGCTTTACAGGTCTAGGGCCAGTGACTTGATCATCTATTCAGGGGATATCGATATGCACTATGGCATCTATTGAGGATCTCCTGAAGGTGATGGCCATTGTTAATTCCCTGTCATCTTGTTTTGAATTCCTGTATCATTTTCATTATTCTGTTGGGTTGGGTTTTATACTGGCTCGTTTTGTTTAATTTTGTTATATCCAATGGCATGGGCAGCTATTTCAAAGACAGCAAGACATATTATGGTTGGCATTTTGGATTTACTGTTATCTTGTTTTGAAGTCCTTTATTGCATTTATTGTTTTGTTTTTATTGGTTCTATTCTGCTCTGTTTTGTTTGATTTTTACTATGTCTGAAGGTATCTGCAGCTATTTTGAAGATAACAAGAGGCATTATGGTGGCCATTGCTGAGTTCGTACTGTTTTGAAGTCCTGTGTCATTTACACTGGTTTGTTTTGATTGCCTTTATTCTGTTTTATCTTGCTTGGTTTTATTCTCTTTAAAGCAAAACAATAATAACAAAAAAAGAAAGCTGTTGGGAGCCGTTGAAGCTGGAAAATGACCCACACGTGAACTTACCAAAGTAACAAAGAGGACCTGGGTCAACCACGTGAAAAACGCTCCCATAACCCAACAAAACAGGAGGCTCCTAAACAAGTCAGGCATGGGTTGCTTGGGCAGAGGGACTGAAATTGACGTCATCCTTCCCTGTATATAGATAAACCTGCAGCATTGGTTGACCAGTTCCTTTCCTCCCATCAGGAGGATAAGGGCTCCACCTGACTCCAACTTTGTCTCTCTCTTTGTTTTTCGCATCCTCTTGCAGTCCTTCACCCCAAGAATCTCAGGAGCTGCGTGGGTCATGGCACAAAGCAATTCATAAAAAGATCCTTTCTTATATACTTTTCGTGTACAACTCTTTCAAGCGTAGTGGGTTCTGTGCATGACAAACTTTGTGTGCCTGGAAAAGTGTACCTGAGAGATTCTAGTTGCAGAACGACATGCAGGTGGAATTGAGCTCCAGATCTCTTACATCTTCTCCCCCAAGGGATTTGCAGTGACAACCATCACAGCATGAGCCCCACTGAAACAGCTGCTGCATCCAAGGCAGAGGAATAGAGAGGAAAACATAAGTGGGGCATTAGATGCAGACTTGTAGTTTTGGTTTCATTTGCACTTTTTAATGGTTTAAATCATTGCTTGTATTCTGACAGATCTATAAAGGCATTTATCCAAGCAACACATGGTGGTGTATGATGATAATCCAGCACCTTGGAATCTGAGGCAGGAGAATCACAAGTTCAAACCAAGCTGGGACAACTTAACAACTTAGGTAGAACTTGTCTCAAAATTTTAATAAAACTAATTTAAAAAAATAAGGAAGGTTGTATATGTAACTCAATGTGAACAGCCTAGGTTCTCTTCCTAGGGCCAAAAAGAAAAAAGAAAAAGAAAAAGAAAAAAAATTACCCAAATATCAGTTCAATCACTTTTCATGACTTTCATACTAAATTTGGTTTTGTCTCTTCAACAATACAGAAGGCAAAGATCTCTTTCATCACCTGTTAGCACTGGAGTGGAATTTTTCTTGCTGGTTTGATTGAGTTAAGGCAATGGGTGCTCTTGTATTTTTAGTCAAAGACACATTTCGGATGCTGCTGAAGTAAACTCACAATCTGTTAACAAATTAGTATTTTTTTCACATAATTTATTAGAAAAAGGGAGATATTCTTAAAAGTTACTAGTGAAATAAAAAAGGAATCTCTACTATCACCCTTATAAATCTGCTTATTTATTTATTGGTACCAGGGATCAAATTCATGACCTTGTGCTTGCCAGGCAGATGCTTATACCACTGAGCTAAATCCCTGGCCTATAAATCTGTTAGTAATCCTATCATTTGAGAGGTAGAACCTGGATGACAAGGTTCATCCCATTCTGATGGACGTAAGACCAGAAAGTGTTATTTCACTAAACACGTATTAAAATATGCCCCTTCACTCAGTCCAAACTATTGAAAGAGCTTATAGAAATGTATTTAGTTTGCTAAAGAGAAATAAAATATTTAAAAAATGCCTTCATGGTTGATCGACCACTCATGGTGACTAGATATAGGGATTGGCATGAATACAGCAAGTAGCAATTCACACACAGTCCAGACCACTTGCAGCACATGTCCATTCTACAGAAAGTGTCGAGCTGAAAAAATGTACAAACACCCTTGGATGCATATACAGTTAGTATATCTTCATTATTTTTCATGACTTATGTAAAATCTTTAAATACTACAGTGAAATTCCATTGTTATCACTCACCAGGTTGAATCTCTCTAGGATGGAAAAATCATTGAAAATCAGAGGTTTTTTTTTCTTTGTGTCACTTTGCAAAATGGAAGGAGTTATTTACAGAAAAAGAAAACTAGCAAATAAATAGGAGAAATCACAACAAACACGTTCATTTGTGCACAAATCATTTGAAAATGAAGATAACACACACATAATCAGAAGCTGCATAAGGTTATAACACTATTTGTAGAAAATTCTTAGATTTCAGAATCAAACACTGCTTGTATCCAATTCTGGCTCTACCACTGTAAAACTCACTGACTTGCTTCCTTGTTTTGTTCTGTTTTGTTTCCTTTCCTCCATGCGTCCTTTTGTTCTTCCTCATCCCCTTCTGCCATTACTCCCTTACTATGTGAATAATTTGTCTGGAAAGCTGTTTGAGCAGATGCTAGAGTCTGAGAGAGGAGGTTGGGTGGTGAGGGCAGAGACTGGAGGAAGGAAGGTAATGAGAAGGATCCAAGTGCAGCAGGGCTCAGGGCTCACGCACGTTCTCTAAAAGCCCAGCAAGGTCCAGAGTATGCAGAAATCATACTCCAGAAAATGGGACCTGGTTTTCTCACCATGAGAGAAATTGAAAAAGGGGCACTAGAGAACAAAAGTTATGGCAGTGAGTTAGGATTGGAATTATTGATTTGAATTCTCAGTCTTTTTTACAAGCAAATAGATATGCAGTAGATTAAGTGTAGATAATAGAAATGTGTATGTCTACTCGTATTTCCTGGTTCTGTCTTCTAAGATGGCAGAGACAGTATTACTAATGTAGCAGTAGGCATACCTAGGCCTTGATCTTGGCTTCTAAATCCCAAACTTCACTAAAACTAACCAGAGTTTCCTAGAAAAATAGGTAAGTAGTCTAGAGCTTGATCAGAACCAAGTACAGTGGTAATTCACTTCATGAACTTAATTCATCCCAGGGTCCTGGGGAAGATTGTTGCAGTTGTGTTTCTTACCTGTCGAGGAGTTTACAAACCAAAGCAAACTTTCTGCTGAATGCTTCTGTTTGTAAACCAAACAGTTCAGAAAAAAATGTCAGAAGTGTGGGCATATGCCATAAAGACACATAAACCAGCATTAAAGGGATCCCACTGGCCACATTGGGAAGAAAATGATATTTATTACATCCTCGTTAATAAAATGGAAATCTTCAAGCTCAGTAATGAGCACATGATGGATGAATGGAAGAAGACAGTTCTTATCTAAAGTGGAGTAATTCATTGAATGGATGGTAGAGTATCATCGATTGCCACAGTCATAGCGTGTTTCATTTGAGATAATGTCTTCAGGTTTTCTTTGTAATGTAGCAGGTGTTAGAATTTCATTCTTTTCCAAGGATGATTACTATTCTTCTGTACATACATATGTATCATATTTTGTTTATTCATCAATGGATAGGTATTTAGTTAGTTTCTACATTTTGGCTATTGGGGATAATGACTAAATCAATATGGGTGTATCTAGTTTAGGCACAGCTTTCAATAATTTTGAGCATATATTTGTTAGAAGACTAGCTGGATAACAGGGTAACTCTGTTTCACTGGTTGAGAGATCATCCCACTGTAGGCGGCAGTAGGTGTACCACGTTACATTCCCACCAGCTGTGTGCAAGGGTTCCACCTCTGCATCTTTGTCAGCACATTCCTTTCCCTTTGTCTTAAGATAGTTGCATTTACTTTTAAAATATGTCACAATACCTAAAATAGAAATACGTGAACAATTCAAGTGTAACTGGCCTATTTTCTTTCATTGCTACCTTCTCTTGTTCATCACTTAACGTCAATACCATGAACTATGCAATTTACTCTATTAGTTATTAAAAATAAAACAATGGTTTGTTTAACTGAAGTTCAGAATTTGAATTAACACAAATAGTTCTTTTACTAGGACCTGCTTATCTGTTTCAAATTTGGTGCAATGCATGTACCAGATGTCCATTTCTGATTAGGAAATGATAGCAATACATTTTGATTAATTTAATAAATCTTCCTGAGTGTGAGATGCCTAGCTTTGTGTTGGTCCAAAATGGTAGACAAAAGGAATGGTAGCCAAAAAGAAAATAATCTCCACCATCTCTGGGTGGTTTTTGCAAACTAACGAAAACAAAAATTAAATTAATATGCAATTTGGCCTTCATGGGTGAAAAGAAGAGCTATTTCTGAATAATTCATAGCCTGCTCTCAAGAATCAAACTAAACAATGAAAGAAATGACAATGAAGTAGAAATTCAGCTTGCAGAAAGGAGAATTTGAGATATAGAAAAGAAAGCTAACCTAGGGATTTAGCCCAGTGTCTTAAGTGCCTGCCTGGCAGGAGCAAAGTCATGAGTTCGATCCCCAGTACAAAAAAAAAAAAAAAAAAAAAAGGAGAGAGAGAGAGAGTGAGAGCTAAGAAAAGGAATAGATAATAAAGTTGATTTGAAAACAGGAAATGGGAAAAAAGCAAATTTAAATGGGGCATAGAGTAATTGGATGCACAGAGTAAAACGAGCCCTCTGAGGTTAGCAGTGGCCAAATTATGCAAGAAATCTCAGGACACATGGAAACAGTCTGTTCTTCAACCACGATGCAGTGATAATCTATTAAAGGATTTTAACCAGAAGGGCTTTTTTGAATATTAGAGTGATGTCAAAGAGTCAGTTTATGCAACACCTCTGGTGCTCAGAGAAGAGGCCTAAGGGGCACATGTGAACTTGGAGATCACTCGTATGTGGTTTGTGATGAAAGCCATGTGTATCACTGAGCTTGCCAAAGAAAGAACTTAGAATGAGAAGGAAAGAGGGCCCAAGGTCAAGCCTTGAAATCTCAGTTAATGGTCCACATTAAGACAAAGATGAAATAGAAATGAATAACCAAGAAGACAACCAACCAACCAAACAAACAAAAAAACCAAAAAAACAAAAGCAAACCCAGGAGAGGATAGAGACCAAAGTAAAAGGGATGGCCTAACATTAAGAGAACAAAACTTACAATGTAACAGTGTTGGGTATTGTCCAGTTATCAAGTGAGGTAACAACTGCAAACCCTCCACGGGAGTAATTAGTACACAAGTCCTTGATGTCTTTAGCAACAGCAATGAGGAGAAAACAAAGGAAAAGACCTGTATTTGAGTAGACTGAGAAGCCAATGTGTGTATGTGGCGGGGGGGCAGTAATAGAGACAGTCAGGTGGCATGATCCTCAAGACGCATGTTGTACAGAAGTCAAGAAGGTGACCTCTGCCTGGAAGGTGACCTTCGCTGCAGCTGGAAGAACGTGTGTGTTGTAAGGAGAGAGCGTTCCAGTTTCTGTTTAAGATATTAGAGACAAATATATTTAAACACTGATGAAGAAGGAATTCAGTAAAAGACAACTAGGAAAGACAATACATAAGGCACTTACGACTGAGAAGAGCATCATCGTTTCAACGCAAAGATGAGGAAATGGACTGGGGCAGAACGAATGCGGACGCAGGAAGGTTTATATTCGAACGCTCTGGCCGTTTTTGACTTTGTCGTTGTCCGCGTGACTTTGAACATCAGTCATATTTTTAAATCTATTTTCTTAGGTTGAGTTAAAGAAATAGGACTGACAACTTAGTAATGCTCCATCTTAAAATTCATTAAACTATTCTTCTTCTTCAGTTCTATCAGTGCCAGACAAGGTTTAGAAGCTGCACGCTATCGGATTTTCTGTGAACTCTTGGTTTGGTCTAATTTTAGGCACAGAGCATAGTTCATAAAGACCCTGTTTGTGAAGAGTAGTGAATAAACAGCATATATTGTGCTCATTCTTCTCTCTCTGTCCTCGCTGATATGGACAGTAGTTACAGCATGTGCAGTTTCTCCAACTGTGAATGGTGAAATTCTCAAGAAAATGAAACAATTTCATGGAGCAGCTATGGAGCACCCATCATGGTTCTGACTGGCTCTCTGAAGTTCAAACTTCAGACTCTCTCCTTCCAAATTCTTAATGTATTTTATGTCCACATAGGTGTTTCACAGTGGATTTTTAAGAGTGTCAAATCAAATCATGGTTATTTAAATTAAGCTGTCCAGCTGACCTCATTTCCCATAATAAATTTAAAGGAGTGATTGAGTCACTTTGTCACACCAGTATAGCATCTAAAACTCTGAGTTCAACATATTCGAAGCTATCATGAGAGGCCAGTGTGGGCAAAGTATTCTTACGTTTGGCTCCTTAGCATGTTATCTTTTTTTATTTTTTATTTTTTTGAGTTCTTTGTTGAACCATCTAAAGAGCGACTGTAAGCGCCATCATTACCATATACCTTTTTGGCTTTCTGCAACGCCAGTTTTTGTCCTGCCCCTTATAGAAAGATAAAAGTGTTATCTTGTCTTAACAAATTCCAGGTAACATCGGAGAGGTTTTTCCTCAAAAGTGGACTGATGGCTCAAAAATCCATTTCTGACAGGAACTCTTATTCTCTACAGCTCCTCTCCACATCTGCTGCTTGAATTCCAGTCATTATTTCTTTCAAAATTAGGGACAGAGGAGATTTTGATTAATAGGGTGGATTGCAGAGGCAGTGGCTTCGATTATTTTATTTAATCTTTAGTATGTAGTTTTCTTAAAAATAATGATTAGAAATGCAATTTTCTTTGATATCCTGTATGCACATTTTATCAAAATGTTTCTATTAAATGATTTTGCTTCAAATTTGCTAAATTGGGATTTTTTTTTCTTTTCTAGTAAGAACAGGAAAAATTGTTGAAAATGTAAGACAGTCATTTGTGAGTTTCTACTTTCCCATTAAAACTCAAGTTATCTTTTATATTATTTTCAAACACATATGGTGGTGTTGTGCCATTTGGGGAATACCGGGGGTGCTACACAAAAGTAGGTACTAGTCTTCTAGTCATCCGTTATTTTCATTTAGAGGTGAAGCCTGGGAGTGTTTGGAAGGGGCAGTCCCGGTGCAGTCGGCGTTTTCATGCTGACCCACTGGCCACCAGAGGGCAGGCTTGGATCACAAAAGTTGTCACACATCCTTTCATTCTAAAGAAACGTATAGTTCTTTAGCTAAATTCTCAGTGGAATAAATTTTTCACAAATTACATCTTCGGTAAGAAGAGGTCATTTTGTTTTCTTTCACCACCCACGATATATCTGATATATAAAAATTAACATTCTACATTTTTACATATAAAAAAAGTTAATCAATTCCAATGTTCTATTATCACACATTGGTGCAAGTAAAAAATTTTTTTTTCTTAATATTATTAACTGTCCTCTAACTACAAGCCTTATACAGTAAAATATTTTGACAAACTTAAAATGATGAAAAGGACATATTTGCAAGAACAGTGGTAAAAGTATTTGGAATCTTCGATGTTTTAAAATCACCACTTTATCTTTGCAAAAGTAGGAGTCATTTTAATATGGAAAACAGAAATCACTGATGTATAGAAAAGAAGAAAGTACTAAGCAGCTTTTACCTCAACACCCGAAGAATACCACTGTTACCCTGTTGGTATATTTCTTTTAAGAATTGCTTTAAATCAAGATGCAACCCTTCGTCTTGCTCTGTCTTTTCCAAATACTGGATCAGAGCATGGGGTAAACTGCTTCTGTTTGCAATGAACAGCTCACTACAGCTAATTTCCCTGTCACTGAATATTCTTCTACATCATGAAACAACTTCATGATACTATTTCACTTTGATTTGTACAATTTATATATGCAATACCTTATGATTAAATTATTGCTTAAATTATTTTGAATGCTTTGGTTAGTTCCTTTTAAATACTAGTAAATATAATCTATTTTCCAGATGAATGGAGTATACAGCACATAAAAGTTAGTATGTTTAACACTCGGAACATTGTTATGTACAAAAGAATGCAGCATAATTTCAGACATTACAATTGATTAAGAATATCCTAATAATTTGTATCTTCTTGAAGAAAGGTGTATAAAAATGTAGAGATTATGTCTTGCCTTCAGTTTGGTATTAATCATCTAATTCTCTCCCTAATGGCATCAAATGGAATTGCATTAATAAAAACACTCCCCAAAAGAAGTAATTTGAGATGTGGTTCCTCACTATGACTAAGAATACAATAAATTTACTTTATTCCCATTATCTAACTCATCCTTATTTAATATAACTTGACAACATCTTAATGGAATGCTTTTCCACATTTCTCACATGCCAGTGCGTGTTAACACTGCGATGTTTAGGATAACTGCTAAGCACACAAAAGCAGAGCTACAGAGGTCCATTCAGGTTTAGAAAGCAATCCGTTTTTCAAGATGGTGTTTGTACTGACTTGGAATGTGGCTAAGTAGGGACTTACTCAACGAATGCCATCCATGTGAGTTTGTGCAAGCTGTGCAAAACAGTTTAAACCCGTGATTCCACTTCCAAAGAGGAGGATTGTCAGTAGTTATCTTTGTGAGGCTGCTGTGAGCATGACGAGTGCTTGTGTGTTGCTTGGTCCCCACTATCAGGCAATAAAAGTTGAGTAAGGAATCATGTTGTGTGATACTGGGATGGTCCAAAATGTCAAACTCATAAACTGAAGACAAATTGA
>RJWM01036920.1:0-17813 GCA_004363535.1 Dasyprocta punctata
CAACATGTTCTCTAATGTACTAAGCATCTGGAGAATTGTGTGTAAACACTTTGTGCATCACAAATTAATGGCATGCCACTAATTCCACACAAAGCTGCCTAAATTTTTACTTTTATATGCTGTACTCTCTATGTTGAATCTGAGTGTTGCTCTAAAAAAAAGTCATCCATGAGTTTTCCAGGGAATATGAAACAAAGCATCTCTGAATTTGAATTGGACTGACAGTGTGAAGAGTGGCTTGTACAACACAAGTTGGGGAACAAGTGAGGCAATTTGGGCTCACTCACCAACAGGCATATGGTCGTCTGGGCAGCTGGGTCACCAGGTGTCACAGTAAATTATATTTTATCTGTGGATCTATGATAAAAGGCCAAAAATATGCAAAGAACCTGAAAAATTATGTGCACTGTGTTGACATGCCATCCTTATTGGGAATTGTGCCAGTATAGTCATAAAGCCACAAAGCCAAAAAGTTGGATGTCTGTTGTGCCAGTCAGTCACACAGTTTCAACACTGGTCAGGGCCACTAGAGAGGCAAACAGTGCCCATAACAAAATGGTGTCACTTTGGTTAGGGCCTTGTGGAGATTTTTCCCTGCAAACATCAACACATCTTAAAAATTATACAGACACAAATATGACACAAAGAATCATTGTAAATATATTTTATATGTATACATTATTTTATGAAATAATATATAGACATGTGCATATACTTCTCAAGTTATTAAAACATGATTAATACAGGTAACCCACTACTTCACAGTAAGTAATTCTTGCTCAAATTAACATAAAACCCAATGTCTGCCCTTCTTAAATGCAAGAGTTTTTCCTGACACGTGTGACTGGACAATGTGAGAAATCTAGAGGCACATGTGAGAATAATTATGCAAAATAGTCCCACAAATACTGCAGAAGTTAAATGGATAAATACACTACTAGCTATGAAAGAATGGCATTCTTATCATACTGAAAGCATACAATTTTTGAAAGGAAAAAAGCAATGAAAAGTATGATGGGACTCAGGAACATTCAACAACTCATAAAAATCATTATTAGTTGAAATTAGTAAAAATATTTGAGGAGCCAATGGAAAGAAAAAACTGAAGAATATACTCAAAGTTGAGAACAAATAATGACTGGTGATGGAATTAATAGGACAAAAATCCAGACAAATTTCAAATTGAAAAGTTGATTATTAACATTAGCAGCTTTTGTAAGACTATCAGAGAAAGAAGTAACAGTCCCATGTTTTTTCAAATCAATTCTGTGCTTCAAACTAATATACAATGGGAAAATTCTACAGAATTGCCAAAACATTTTTGCATACTGGTAAAAGTATATTTTTTAATTTTAGAAGGCTACTTCCTTCCAGAATTTCTTTTAGCTCTTAAACCATGCAAAGAATTTCTTTCTGGCTTTAACAAAATAATATAGCACTTAGGGGCAAAGATGCAACCCAGCAGCCCTGCACTGGAGGCCAAGATGGAGAAGACTTCCATGGCCACCATGACCTTTCCCTTGGTGCTGTGGTATACGGGGAGGAAGGTGACCCACACACTACAGAACACCAGCATGCTGAACGTCAGGAACTTGGCTTCATTGAAGGTGTCAGGCAGGTTTCTGGCCAGGAAAGCCACGGTGAAGCTGACCAGGGCCAGGGAGGCCAGGTACCCCAGGACACAGTAGAAGGCAGTGAGGGAGCCCTTGTTGCACACGATGATGATGTGGCCATGTTCAGAATGTGCATCTGTGTCAACAAAGGGTGGATTTGTCCCCATCCAGACTCCACAGAGAGTGAGTTGGATCAAGGAGCAGATGGGGATGATGTAGTTAGGAGCCCCTGATACCAGCAACTGCCTCATCCTTCTGCCTGGTGCAGTGACCTTAAAGGCCAGCACCACAGTAATGGTTTTGGCCAAGACAGATGAAACAGCCACAGTGAACACAACTGCAAATGTGGTCTGCTGGAGGATGCAGGTGGCTGTGTTGGGACGGCCAACGAAAAGCAAGGAGCAGAGGAAACAGAAGGTGAGGGAGATGAGCAGGGTGTAGCTGAGACCCCTATTATTGGCTTTGACAATGGGTGTGTCTCCGTGCTTGACAAATAGTCCAAGAATGATGACTGTGACCATCGTGAGACCCAGGGCTGCACCAACAAGACTCATCCCCAAGGGGTCTTCATGATTCAGAAAAACCATAGACTTTTGTAAACAGTGGTTTTTCTGAGTGTTGGCATACTGATGATCTGGACACTTCACACACTGCTCCATATCTAGTAAGAAGTTCAAATTATCATCAGTCCCAGTTCAGTATTTTCTATTCACAGTTCCTACTCAAAGAATCTCTTGATTAGTTGAGCCAATTTCCCCTCTTCTTTTACTAGACACAAATAGAGAATGTTGCATAGGAAACAATTCTGCAGTAATACTGATATATTCTATATCGTGTAGTGGATTTATTTATTTATTATTATTATTTATTCTCCTTATTAATCTGTCACATTCATAAGTGCAATCATTTCTTTTCACAAATCAAAGAAACACCTATTTAAATCACTCATCTGTAAGTAATGTACTTGGTATTCATTCAATGTGCAATGGATTATTAACAAAGCACCACAATTTGTTAAGTACCAGGAAAACACTATTATCAGGAGTAATAGATACCAGGTACATTAAGATTTCCAAGCTTTTTAATGCTATAATTTTTGCCAGGAGACAAACTGAAATTTTTATTCAAATCTGTAAATTGAGTGGTAAAGTGGTGATGTACTTCCATCACTGAATCTTTCTGACCATGACATATGTTAGTCAACCACTTACTTCACTTTTGAAGTTTTTAAATGCTTTTTACAATACATTACTAGTACATTTCCAGGTACTCAGAAGAAGTTATTGCTAGGTATTTCATGTATTTAAGGTGTCATAATTATTTTAAATTTCACATATGGTTATTTCATAAGGTATCAAATTATTTTTAAAGGTTAGTCTTGCATTTAGTCACTTTATAAAATAATATTTCATTGGAATTTTAATCTTACACATTTCTCATTGAAAAACAATACAAGTGGTATTGTTCTTTCACTGAAATTTTTGCTTTTCTTTATTTTCCTGACATTGCATTAGTTCAGTTCTCTGGTATAAGGTCAATAGGGTTGACCACTTGGGAAATTTTTGTTTCATTCTTGCTTTTACTATTTTTTTTTAAATTTTAAACAGAAAAAAGTAAGAGATTACAGTAAAACAGAATTTCAAAGCAGATCAATAGGAGAGTGACAATAATCAACACATTGCATATTGTTATATTCACAGCAGTTGTTTAGAGTATAAGAAATAGACATGAGACACTGTCCAGAAAATTCTGAGCACAAAACTTTCGCCTCAATGAATCAAGAGAAATCAGCAGTATAACTATCTTTTTGTTGGTTATGACTGCATATTATTTTCAAAAGAACAAATCACATTAAAAATCAAATCTGAAAATGACCCTATAAAAACTACTTTTCACCCAAATTCTTTTTCTTTAACTATCCCAACTAAACTGTTATATACATACGTAGATTTTTCTTTCAGTTTGTCACATGAGTGCAATAATATGATGGTTACATATGTGTGACTTATTTAATTCACTGGTAAATACATTTTCAAGGTGCATCCATTTAAGAGTGAAAAGATCTAATTTGTCATTCTTTATTTGCTTTCACTATTGAATCCCAGAATGTGATGTTTGCTTTGGATTCTGTAAAAACCATGTGCAGATCTGAGACTTTTCCTTCAAACGCTAATTTAAGAAGTAATTTCTATCACTGTTTATTTCTAAATATTCAAAGTTTGTTCACTTACTTTACATTTTTCCTATTATTTATTTCTATTTCACAAGAAAGTTTTGTTATGAATTATGTCTCACAATCCATATTTGCTTAAAATGTAGCATATGTGCATATACATGTATTGCTATTATATTCCAATTCTATAGCATAATTTCAATTTACTTCAAGATGAAAGGTGCACTGCAAAATTTATTCTTCTAATCACAATTTTGTGAGTCAGTGCAAACCTTTAATTCTTCTCATAAAATGAATGGACTTTTCCACTGTCACTTTCTGCTCCTCTGATGGAGTTGGTGTGAGTCAGCATTAGCATGCTCTTGTAGACTTATAAAGGTCACCAGTAGACTTTAATTATCATCAAACTTGTGAGAATATATTAAATTATAAATTCAGTTTTGTTAGTAGAAATACACAGTGAGGATTTTCGTTTTTCTTTAGGACATTTTGCTGGTTTTTTGAATATTAGAATTGCAAGTTAATTTTCAGAGTTTGATGTGAAATTATTGATACTGTATTTTCATTAGAAACATTTCCTTTTATGTGGAATACTGACAAAGTTTTCAATCATGATATTTTGTTTTCTTTTGTATATTTATTTATCTATTTATTAGGTTTTTTGAGACAGGTTCTTACTAGGTAGCCCAGGGTGGCCTTGAACTCACTATGTAGCCCTGGCTGGCATCAAACTCACAGTGATCATCCTGCCTCTGTCTCTTGAATGCTGGGAGTACAGGTGTGTGTGCTGTGCCCTGTCAATCATGGTATTTCATTTGGCAATATTTTCTCTTTTGTTTTTATCAAATGTATTAAAGTTTATCTATTATTTTTTACAAAAATCAATTTTAGTTTTATTGTATTTGTGTATGAAATTTTTTATAATTTTATGTCAAATTACTTCCTATCTTCATTTTTTTGGTACTTGATATGCTTTCACTGCAGAACTTCAGCCTTTTTTCTTTGAAATAAGCATAAAAGCATGTAAATTGGTCTAAGATACACATTTGTGTCTAAGGGGTGGAAAACCATATTCCATTCAACAGGAATCTGGCAAAATGCAAGAGTTGTTGCCTTAATTTGAGACAAAGTTGATTTCAAGTTAATGCTGATCACGAGATAAAAATCACCATATATTGGATAAAGGAACAGTTCAAAAGGACAATTAGCAATTATAAATATAAACACACCAAATACTGGCAAACACAAATTCATGAAACAAATACTAAGGGACACAAAAATCAACATGGTTGTAATGGGGGAATCTCAATACTCCATTGTCACAAATGGACACATCAATCAAAAACCATCAAAGAAATCTCAGAGCTGAACCAAACTTTTGAACACACAGACTTAAGAAATATTTACCGTGTTCCACCCAACAATGACAGCATACACATTCTTGTCAGTAGCACACAGGACATTCCCGAAAATGAACCATGTGTTAGTCATAAAGCATGTTTCAATAAATGCAAAAGAATTGAAATTATCCTCTGCATAGTTTTGGATCATGATGCAGTAAGACTAGAACTGAATGGCAAAAGACACCACACAAGCTATGCAGAAACATGGAAATTAAATAAAACCACTTGAACAGTCAGTGGGGGAACAGATGAAATTAAAGAAGCAGTTAGACAGTTTATACAATCATTTGATAATGTTAGCATGACACCAGAAACTGAGATGCAATGAAAGCAGTCTTAGGTGGGAAGTATAGCAGTGAATTTCCATGTCAGAGAAACAGAACACACTCAAATGAAAACCCTAATGATGCACTTCAAGATCCTAGAGAAACAATCCAAACCCAAAGTTAGTATAAGGAAGGAAATTAGAAAAATCAAGTCAGAAATTAATGAAATCAAGACTAAAAAGCAACTTAAAGAATGAATGAAACATAGAGTTGGTTCTTTGAAAGAGGGAAAAAATTACAAACACTTAGCCAAAGTTACTTAAAAAGTCCCAATCAAATGGATTCTGCAAAGATCAAGAAGATTGTTATTAACTACTTGAAGTCTCTGTACTCTCATAAAATGGGTCACTCAGAAGAAATGGATAAATTCCTAATACATATAAACTACCAAAACTGAATCAAGAAGATATAAATTTTTAAATAAGGTGATATCGATGAATGAAGTTGAAGAAAATTTCTTTCAAACTATCACCTAACAAAATCCCAAATCCCAATAGATTCACTGCCAAATTCCACAAATATTTGTGTCAGTTTCTAGAGTCACTGCAATATACTGTGAGCTTACTTTGTAAGATTTCCACTTGTTAAGGTCTTTAATGTTGCTATAAGCATGGCCAGAAAAAACCTCCTATTATAACTGCTAATGTGTCTTTGTCCATCTGGTATCAGTTTTGCTTTTGCTCCTCACTTGAAGTTCTGTTTTTAGGTATATAAGTATTTTGTATTTTAAGTACTCTTCAATTTTTAAATAAATATGAAATAAAATTCTCTGTTAGAAAAGCTCAGGATACAATTCAGTGAAACACCATCCCTGTGTATAATGCATAGCAAAGCAAGCACAAAAACAAACATAAAAATGAAGGAGCATAGTGAACATGACTGAGCATTTTTTCCAAGGTAAAGAGTACTGTTTTCAACATTTACAGTAAGTTGATAACTAAAGCACAGAAGACTTTCACATTTCATTTTCTCTTAATGATTAAAAGATTTAATAATGATATATTAAGAGAAAATGAAATGCAAAATTCTGTGCTTTAACTATCAATTTACTGTAATTGAACTCAGTGTTCTTAGCTTGGGAAAAAATACTCGGTGCCACACACTATGCTATTTCAGTTTTATTTTTGTGCATTTTGCAAAAACAAACTAAAAATGAGAAGGTATACTGCATGGAACTGAGTATTTTTTTTCCAAGGTCAAGAGCATTGAGTTCAATAATTACAATAAATTGAAAACTAAAACACGAAAGAATTTTGCATTTCATTTTCTCTTAATGATTTTGTTCATTTTGTGGGTAAATGGGAGCCAAATATTGGACAGGGACAATTTCTCCATAAGGCATGCTCGTACCTGTGTCATTGGTGATCTCATTCTCTGAGCAAGGGGTGCAATCAAAACAACAGGCAGATTTTGTTTCCTGATGAGTTTTCCTAAATCCAGGGTTACAGCTCTCACTGCATACAGAGCGGGGAGTCTGAGGAAAGCCAGATATGTGTTAGTAACTGCTTAGATTTCTACTTAGTTCTTCATAACTAGAGTGAAAATCTTCATTTTTATGAGTACATAAATACAAATACTGATTCTAGGCAGCAGTTATGTAATGACATGAAACATGTCAACATATACAACAATGTAGTTAGGTAAATGTATTTCTTTCCATTAATCAGAAGATGGGTAAATAAGAAAATTCCTCACATTGCAAACTGAACCTCTAAATTTTGAACCATTTGTGTTCATTCATGTGTTTATTTATCAATCAAAGGTGGGACACAAAATACACATGAAAATTTTGATTATTTATATTTAACACAAGACAATGTTTGGCTATAACATACCTCTGTTATTCCTGTGGCCCACTCTATCATATCTTCAGATAAAGATAATTGTTGCCCATTTGGAGCAAGAGGGGAAAACTCTCCAACTTTCACTTTACATCTAAGACTTTCTGGAAAATTCCAAAAGTTGAGAATGTCATACTTCGCCTCCACATTACTTTGCTTGTCTAAATTCACTTGATCTCCAGTGGGACTGTTAAACTTCATTTTCTTCAGAAAGTAGTTCAGCTGAGACAGAAACAACGTCCTCTGATTAAGTGGGTGACAGTATGAAGACACAAAATATGAGTGTTGGCAGACCTAATTCTGTTTGATCCACTTCATAATGGAACTTTCACACAGGCTGAAATGAACTAGAACAAATGAAAACCACTGGGGGGGTTAACATTTCAAAATGTTCCTAAAATGTCAGTTTCAAGAGAAAAGATTCTAAGCAAGGCCATCTAAATAGACAGTCTCCATAAATGTTAAAAGTTATCCAAACCCACTTTTCTGGGCTTCGTCCCACAGAATCAATCAGCTAATGAGTTTATGGATACTAAAAATAATTGCAGAAGTAAATGCAATGATCCAAAATGTAACCATGATGTTGTGTAACATAATTCACATATGTAAAGATGTATTTCCTCACAAGAACTTCATGTGAAATTTTTAGTTTTTTATTGAAAATGTTAAGTGGGTAGAGCACTGATTTCATTTGGGAAAATAGCAATGATTCTGATGCACTTTAAGGCCAAAATTTGCATATGAATGAAATTCATATTGAATTCCTCATAATTTTGAGAAATATTTGTTAATGGCTTACTTTGAGCACCTGGGGTGTCCCTGGAAAACACATCTTGCTATGAGGTCAGGATATCTAATGAAACAGACTTTACCTGCCAGGGGGAAAACACCATTGTGTCCCCATAAATGATTGGTTTTGTTCCAACTTGCTGAAGGAGCATCTCGTGGAGGGCGTGGGCCACAGCATACACAGCATTATACACATTGTAACTCCCATCACTCATGTCTGCGTCAAAGCGATTCACAGACAGCCACTCCAGGGAGGCATTAGGTGGACAGTTCCTCAGTGAACAGTCAGAATCAGATACTGAGCAGGGAAAATTCTGGAACCAATACAGAGTGAGGAACGTGTCTTCTGGGTATTTGGAGGGGTTAGCTGTGTGGATAAAGTTTGTAAAATCTGGAATCTCCACGTGGTGGTGTGAAAAAATGAGAGTCCCGTGGAATGAGTCAAGTATGAAATTTCTGCCAGCCATGTCAGCATGCCATTGTGAGTTTGTCACCCAAACTCTCCATGTCACTAAAGACTGTCCTATCTGATAGTTCACATCATTTAGGCTTTCTGTGTCATAGTAAACCACAACTACATTTACTGGTGGTGTTTCCTGGGTCAGGAAATCTATTTTCTGTCCACCTGATATATATGATGCAAGAATATTTGAGATCATTTTCACAAATGCTACACAGACTCCATTCTTGTCTATCTCTGCTCTCACATCTGAGAGAAATTTAAGGCCTTTTTGACCTTTGGTGATGACCACTCCCAGCCAGGTCCAACTGAAATGAAGCATCAAGGAGACCATGCCCCTGGCCAGAGATGTGTCCTTGGGGGCCACTTGATACACAGAAGCAAACTGGCCTCTGTCATTGAAAGTGGGATCAAAGGAGGCAAAGCTAAGCTAAAAGAAAAAGAACATTTGAAGTAATGGAAAGAGGGTTGACACCAAGCACAAACTTAGACCTGAATAGTATTAAGCAACAGCTGGAAATAGAAAATGAAAACACAGCTTCTTCCAACCCTCTCCTATGAATCTCATTCCATAAGTGCCATGTTTTGAAAATAACTTGTCAGAAACTGAGTTCAGGTAAATTGCTTTTCTTCCCTCTGACTCCTCACTGCCTCAAAGAAAGCTTTAGCAATTCACCAGTCTTTGGGTATGAGTGGTTGAGATTTTAAAATTTCAGCGATGCATCAACCCTGACTCTCCTCATCAATCACAGAAACCGAGAGAGCAACATCTGTGACCTGACTCTACTCTTGCTGTCACACACTCTGCCTCACCTGTGGAAACTTGTAGAGCTCCAGCAGTATCTCAGTGTTCCCAGCATTTGTCCAGGATGTTCCTGTCAGGACTGCTACAGACTTGCCCTCTCTCCTGCAGGTATAGTTAGGGACCTCACCTCGTCCTGTGTGCAATTTGAAGAAACTCTCCAGCAGGCTCCAGTGACTGTAATGTACATTATGGAACTCATATCCGAGGGTCATGTTGGGCAGAAGGTGAGGATTCTTGTTGATCTCTTCAATGGCAAAAACGAAGGCTAGAAAATTTTGGTAGTTGGTGGGCATGAGCCTGCATAGAGACCACAGGTTTCCTCAGAGAAAAGGATAAATGATTACACTACCTTTTATGAATTAAATGCTTGTGACTGTACCTCATCTTCATAGCTCAGGACCCTAAACTGAAATGTAAAATGGAACTAGGAATTGTCTTTTGGGTGTGATAATTTATATTAAACAACACCGTGTGGGTGGAGTTTAGTGTCCTCACAGTGGACCAGCATTAACTTGCTTGATCCTTCTGTGGTGTGAGGACAGACTGACATGTTTTGAAGATGGTATCCCAAGAAGTGACAAGACTTTGCATTTTTATTGACTGATGTCTGATTTCTGCCAGAACTCAACAATAGAAACTTGTGGTGTTATGTTTCATTTTCCTGGCTGATGAGGATTGCTTCATAGCACAATTTGTGTTCACATCTTGGCATTGCTCCCAGTGGATTTGTGAATATACATTCTTGCTTTTTTTTTCATGCATCACAGCAAATTGAACCCACAGCCTTCCCCATGCTAGGCAAGTGCTCTGCAAATTTGCTCTATGACAGAATTGCATATGCATTTTTCGGTTGTGGGATACAGTGATCTGTATGTGCATATTAAATGAGACTTGCCTAAGTAATTTTCATTACCTTCTTAACAGAGAGTTGTTATTTTTTGTTCAGACAGGATCGTTGAAATTCCATATATTCTGTCATATATATTTAATTAGTACTATTATTGTACATACTCATACCCATCCTCATCCTCATTATTATAAAAGTTCATTTTCACTGGTTTGCTCTAACTCCATACTGCCTTAAAATATACTCTGTAAGATCACAGTTAATGTGTCTTTGTGACATTTTGGAACTTCATGCTATTGTAAGTTGTTCCTGTATTTCTTTGCTATGATTCTTAATCATGCATTTTCTTTATCCTATTTATGCAATACATGGAGGGAGGAAGGGAAGTATAGAGGGAAACAGAGGGAAGAGAGGATAAAAAATACTAAGATGTGTTACACCCATGCACCAACTCCACGTGATGAATGGAATCATTTTGTCCTGTAAACATGTAGTTACATTTTAAAATTTGAAATTCATAAAGGTATCATAGGTTTATTTTTTAAAATTTTTAAAATTGCATTTTATGAAAAAAAGGAATACAAATTTTCCTAACAAAATAGTAGGAGAATAACAATAATGAATAAATTACATGTTGTTATCTTTGAAGTAGTTGCTCAGGGTACATGATTCAGGCACGAAAATTTCTCCATTTGATATTGGCATGAACTTTCCACTTCAACAAACTAGGAGACACTAATAGTATAACTGATTTGTGTTTTATCCCTGTTCCCTGCTATCATTTCCCCTTTCACATGTCCTATATCCTTTTTCCTGAACAATTATTCATTTATTATTAATGGTATTTGCCTAATATTTTCTAAATTATTCAACTGTCTTTGAAACTTCTCATAAATATCTTGGTATACCAGTGCTATATATAACTAAGTTGTGATTTTTTCCCATCAAATTAAAGCGTTCCTGTTCAAGTGATGAATCTGATTGTATTTAAATCGACATAATGTATATTTTTCCTTTGTTATTAGTTGCATTTTAAATCATATGACTTTTAATTTATTTTCTATGGTTTACTTTTTACGTATAAATTTGTACCTGTGTTTGTTATTCTGGCTACAGAACTGAAGTAGTAATAACTGAAAACAGAATGTGCATGAGAATCAGAATCAAATTAGATGATGAAAATTGCACAGATATTTTCTCTCTTATTCCTGGCCTGGTGTGCAGCTCCAGGTTCTTGGATCTTCCCTGGCATGAAGGCATAATATGCAGATTATTTCAAAGTGTAACTAAATAACTATAGGAAGAAGTTACCAATGACTGTGTGCCATCAATAGCAGCCCAAATGCAAGTAATACTAAGCATAATATTATCAGACTGTGAAATTTATGGAATATTTTGCTTAACCTCCTAATATTTGAACAATGGCAGTGTTTTGGATTGAGTATCTAATGGAGATTATTTATCATCATGCAGGGAAAGTGAGATGCCTTTTCCATACCATCAGGTAGAAAGTGGTATAATCTTTTGTTCTACCTTTTAAAAGAGAAGGCTAAAAGCATCGAATACACAACTGCATTTTCCCACTTTGAAAAGATGAAGAAGAGAACAGGAAATACAAAATAAGTTATTAACAGTCCTGTTAAAGGATGTTTAAGAAGACAGGATCAGTACACAGAGAGTATTGCTCTGTTCAGTCACAGACCATACCAGGTATCATCAATCATGATGATCAAGCAGAAAATGAGTAACTCTAAAGAGTACTTACTCCAGTATAATCGTGTCCTTACTAGGCTTTATTTCATAGATATCACTGACATAGAAATAGGTATAAAGGGAGAAGAAACCTCCAATGACCACATCTCCATCCTTGCGCACACTGGTACTGCTTCTGAAAAGACAGTTGTCATTGGTCAAATCGCAGGTTAGGAGAGGAAGCTGCAGGAGAAAGATGAATTGACTCAAAGTCAGCATCTTCTAAGTGTCTACCAAGGATTAAGTCTGAATGAATGGGAGCCTTTCAATATCAGTTAAATATGGACAGTATCTGTGTGTCCATGTGCTTGCATATCAGATTTTTTTGCACAGGAATAGGTGCTTTCATAATCTTGTCTTCTCTCAGTGAAAGTTCCTCCAAACCTCTGGTGTAAACTTCCAGTGTTCCTCCCTGAAGCTCTGCATCTGGTGCCTGGTGTCCAGGTGAAAAAAAAGTTGAGAAATGTTTGAAGATCTCCTCCACCACCTCCAGGCAGCATTATTTCAAGACCGCTGGTAACAAGTTCCCAGGAGCCCGGACCTCTTATGCACATTTTGTCCTAAGCCTGTGTCAACAGGATAATTACATGAAGTCACTTGGGATGAAACACATCGATGGTCATAGACATTTCATTGTCAGCTGCTTCTGAAATGGTCTGGAAAGGCCTGTGCTTAGTAAAGGACATGGAGACCCCATGTCCTGCACAGCATAAGCTAGGAACTAACAGCCTCACACACTCACAATGTAAGGTACAGACACAGAATCTTCCCTGTGTTACTCAAGCTTGTATGTGTGTCAGTCAGCTGTGCTAAAACTCTCCCAGCCACATAGGCTCCCCATTGCCTGGAGCCGGGATGTACTCTAAATCCAGGAATTCTAAATTAGTGACTGAAGGTCATTATAGAAATACATTGCATTTCCAAAGTCTATACTGTGACCTTCTCCCCACCCTTCATTTCTCTCAACTATGCTGCTATGGGTTTATACATTGTGTCAACTTGAGAAGTCTAGCAGCTTAATTAAGTAACTCAGCAGCTCTACATCCTGGGGTGTAGAGCACAGTTACCTGGTCATTGTTACAATTTGAGAAGGTCAGAAGTGTAACTGAGAGAGTCAGCAGGGAGCCAGGGGTCTTGGTAAACATCCTCATTCTGTGCAAAGGAAGGCAAGGATGTTTGTGGATAATACACCCACCCTGGGGGGGTATCCTGTGTACTATATAAAGGAGGAGAAGAGGCTTGCTCGGGGGCCCCCCTTTTACTCTGGCTGCTTTGCTTGGCTGCTGCCTTGAAGTGTTGTTTCTGTGCCATGCCACCCTGCCTTGGAGCCAGCTGTTTGTACACTGAAACCTCCAAAAACTGTAAACTAAATAAACCTTTCCTTCCCTCATTTTGGGTGTCAGGTGTTTCATCTCAGCAATGAGTAAAAAGTAACCAAGACATATGCTAATTCCATTGGTTAATAAACTGTGATGATTCCTTTCTGCACTTACAGAAACCTGGGCCCTCCATTGCTCACGCTCTGTGACAATGCTGGGCTGTGTGGGAAGTGCTGCTCTCTTCTCACCATAAACCAAAGAGGCAAAGCCGGAGAGTGTTTCCATATTTTCCACCACAGGAGATACAGACAGAATCACACAGTAGACCTCACAGCACTGTGCTTCAGAGAAATTTTCAATGGAGGAAAAAAGTACTTTGTGAATCTGCAGTGGCTGAAAACATGCCAATTTGCATGTGCCAAAATCAAAATGAAGTTCAAATATGGAGGTCAATGTAAACTTGTACTGTATTTGATGTGTATATGTCAGTATTTGCTTACTGTGATGTATAAATAATAAATGGGTAGGAAAAAATAATTGGTTGAGAGATCGGAACAAGTCACAAAGAAAATGCTATTTTCAATTTAAGTATTTAAAATAAATCTGTGAAATCATTAAATGTGTAAGGAAAACACTTCTGAATCTCATTGGTTAACTGTAACAATTGAGCATTTGAAAACTAGTTATACTAATTAAAGTTGTAATGCAAGTACACAGTACACAAATCTCAATAAAATTTCATAAAATACCTTATGAATAACTATGAATCTTAAATATATGTGAAGATAATACACTAAATCTGCTGTTATAAATACTACATAATTGTTTTAAATGAGAGGCTTAAATATTAAACTAAGCATTGCAAGATGCACACCCGACCACCGACATGTGACCGTGTGTTGGCCCATGCATGCGTGCACACACACACAGCATAGCTGAGACCACTACACAAATTGCTGTCTGATAGTGAAATCTTCTCTAAATTTGGAGGCAGACTGTTGTTTTCAATTAAACGGTCTCTCCTTAAAATTATTGTGCAACTGCTGTACTTGGAATTTTGGAGAGCAAGCAGTTGATTTGCATCAAAGGCTGGGCTTGCTTAGGAGAGCTGCATGGGAATACAGGGAACAGAGATCCATGGTGGACTTAGGCAGTGTGTCAAAAAGTCACATGCAGCCCGAACCACTTCTACTAAATTGTTCTCCTCTCAAGGTCCTAATAGTGTGGGACCATGATGGCTGCAGGAGCTTTTGAAGTGGGGGAGGGGAGTGAACTAGAGATTGAATCCAGGGGCACTTAAACACTAAGCTGTATCTCCAGCTTTATTGAGACAGGTTCTTGCTAGGTTGCCCAGACTTGTCTCCAACTTGCAATCCCCCTGTCTCACCTGGAGTAAACAGGACTACAGCAGGTGTCACTACACCCAGTGCAATCAGCAGCTTTGAAGATTTCTACACTGCCTTCAAAGTCCTTCTCCCATGCCTTGATGAATGCACCTGACGTCCTCCCACACTAGTCACCTAAGTGTGGTCACTTGGGTGTAACCTTGGCTGTGTACCTTGTTTGAACTGGAACATACCCACAAAAATTCACGTGTGAACCCTGATTCATTCAACTCAGCATTCAGGAGCTCTGTCTTGCCCTGCCATGATTTCCAGGAACAGAGAGCTAAGGTCTTTCCCAACATCTCTATAGAGCTTCTAGGAGCCTCCTCTCAAAAGGTGTAGCCTGTTATGGAATCAAAACTGGTGGTCAACTTAACACCAGATGAAATAGGTCAGCATGGTGCTGAATGTAGGTGGCCCACGAGGAACATTGCCAGCATAAAAGGAGACACAGAGAGAAGCATAGTGTTGTGGGTTCTTCTGTTATTTGATACCATTGTTTATCCTGGAGGAGATTGTCATGCTGGCTCCTCTGATATGAACTCAGCTGATATTATTGGAGGTGCTCAGGACCTTGAAGTTGAGAATGGCTGAAGTTCACTTTCGGGGAGTTCTGGTCCTTATTTTGAGCATTGCTTTCTGAATCAGATGAGGATGATGTGTGCTGTTTAATCTCCAGGAGAAGCTTGTCACGCTGGCTTCCTGAGATGTACTCAACTGTTCTCATTCTTGGAGGAGCTCAGGACCTGTTTGTCACTGAGGATTGCTGTTGTACTTTTCAGGGGAATGCTCAGTTTGCTGGCACAGATCCTTCACCCTGCTGGCACAGACTTTCTACCTTCCACCACTGATCTTTGCATTTTCCCAGCGCACACCCATGAAATAGATATGTGTGAGTCATTGACATGGGTTTTAGATTTTCAGCTGAACTCATGCAGGTCATTGACATGGGATACAGGCCCTCAGCTGAATTTTCTAGGTCTTACTGTTATGGAGAGATTTCTTGTACATTCAACTCTGGGTGATCATCATAAAATATTATAAAGTCTGTGTCCTGTATATAATTGTTCTCCTTGTAAATCCTGACTACAATACCACCTAGACTCATTCTGGGAATATCAATAGTTATTCAGGAACTGCATTCCAAGACCCGGGGATGGTTCCAAGAAGAAGTCAAGGTTTCAGTCACCGGGTAGCTTAAAAGGGGATGATTGTGAGCCAAGGGACAGAAAAGTACATTAGTAAATCATATGATAGAAGTTGATTTGAATACTATTAGTGATGAGTGATGGGGAAATGAACTGGTGAATGGGCTGGGCCAAGAATGGGGATATGCATTACAGAATGCATTGAGGCAGGACCACCAGTATATATACCTTCGATTAAACTTCAATTAACATTTCTTGTAAGCGAAGTACTTGAATACATTACTTGTTCAAGAAAATGACTGGTGCTATGAGAAATTACACTGAAAAAAGTAACACAATGGGCTGTCATCAGCAAACGAAGTATGGCGGCCTCGTATCTGAGTCAGTTTTGTACATGGGCTCAGGGCCTCCTTGAAGAGTGTGTGCTCATTATCAGAAGTCTATAAAGTGGTCAATATTGAATTCTGGCATCTGAAAAATAGCCAGCTTTCATCCCTGTGGATATCCCAGCTGCATCTTACCAGTTGTAAAGAGGTTAATTTTAATTTTAGTTTGAAAACCTAGGTGAATCTTTCTTTGTAATAATTTATATGCAGTCTTCCTTAGGTATTGTCATTGAAAGAGAAGCTCATCTCAGTCATTCTATAATTAACCTTGTGCCATCCATACTTCCTTTGGTATTTCAAGGAATAAACCACAGTGGATCCACTCGACGTCTGATAGTGGGTGTGCTCTAAGTCCGATAGTAAACATTTATGATGACCTAACTGTGAGATGAACCCTTGGTTTGATCTGCACCATTCACTATATCCAGCACCAGAAGAACACAGCCATATATAAAATCCTCAAGTGATTTAAGAAGAAGCTTTCAGATGTATGTGCCAGAATAACTAGAAATTCAGACCCCGTGGTATTGATAAATGTCTCCCAAATTCAGAGGTAGAGCTTTTTGATGGTTATTGGTAGATCAATCTGTTGGCACATTCATTAACTTGATGTTAGGTTGTGCCTTGTTGAGAGAAGCGTCATGTTTGATGTGAGGCTGTGCCCCAACACTCATTGATTCCTGCTGCCATTGGGTGAGCAACTTTTCCAGATCATGCCCTTTGGCCATGGGTTTCTGCTCACTCAGGTCTAAACTGTGAGATAAATTTAACTACTTCTCTAAGTTGTGTGTTAAGTATATTGTGCCAGTGATGAGAACTCGAAGTACATGTAACATCAAGTGGGAATTAATAGATCACATGTTATAGACAGTACAGTCTTCAATCACTGGAAAACAATGCATCATGCCTTTGTTCTTTATAGATGGTGACACATTCATGAGGGTGGGATACTATAGCCAGACTCATGCAGCAGTGTATCCCTGACTGAAAAGGTACTGGGTATGAACACAGAAATGGGCAAGGAGACATCACCACTTACAAAATGACTTTCAAAAGAGAAGATACATAACCCAGCTCTCATAAACATTGGTTATAAAGGACCTGTTTCCTAATAAAAATGTAACCACCAGCAATGCAAAATCCCAACTATATTTAGATTCACAACTTTTCTTTCTTTTTTTTTTTAAATTTTATTTGAGCGAAGAAAAACAAAACAAACAAAAACTACAACAACAACAACAACAAAAAAACGACATATATAGTAAAAACAACAAGCAAAAGAGACAAGCAAACAACTAGCATAAATACACAACATTGCAGGTTTACAAAACCGGAAGATAGAAGCTTGACAATGGTTGCAATTTGCACATCGTTATCTTTAAAATAGTTTCTTACATTAACAGATATAGACATGCAAGATTGATCCAATCATATGAGTATTAATTGTTCCCTCTCAATAACGAATACATTGAGCAGTGTTCTTTTTAGTTATCTTACATATACACATATACAGGTTTATATCCCCTCCTCTTCCTTTTTCCCTTTCCGCCCATTCCCCTCCCAATT
>RJWM01036921.1:0-17810 GCA_004363535.1 Dasyprocta punctata
ATACTCTCTCTCAAAACAGAAAATGAAAGACATACTGGGGATGTAGCTCAGTCCATAGGCCCCAGTACAGCAGGGGAAAAATAAAATGATTAAAGCTAAAGCAGTTTAGAAATAACATTTGAAGGCAGATTATTTTTTCTTCATAGTGTTACAAGCCACTTAGGTTCATATGGACAGTTTCATTTTCTTTTTTTTTTTTAATTTTACTTTTTTTTTATTGTTTTGGTACAGGGATCAAACTCACAACCTCGTACCTACTTGGCAGATATTTATGCCACTGAGCTAAATCCTTGGCCCTATTTTTTGAGACAGAGTCTCACTATGCAGCTCAGGTTGGCCTTGAACTCACTTTGTAGCCCAGGCTGGTCTCGAACTCACAATGATCCTCCTGCCTCAGCCTCCTGAGTGCTGGGATTACAGGCGTGCACCACCATGCCAGGCTGACAGTTTCATTTTCTTGGCAACAAAACAAAGGCTTGGAAATTTTTTCAACCTTTGAATTTCTTGTCACATCAGTGAGTGCCCCAAAATGACCTGCAGTAGGTACAAAGGCCCACAAATGGCAAAGATTCTTACCTCACCTCAAATTGGCACCATTGGTCAATGCCCCAATACCAACAAAAGCATTTATAGGCAGCTGATGCCATGAACAGAAAAGAAGGGAGAGTCTCAGGTGTAAAAATAACCCTGGAAGCTGCTGAAATGCCCACATGGCCTCCTCTAGCCATAAGCAGTCAGTTCCTTCTTCCAAGTGCATGCTGGGATGCATGGCTCTCAGGAGCCGGGACTTACCTTCTGGCTGGCAATGGCAAAACTGTTACCAGCCATTTATTGTTCTCACGGGTGTGTGTGGGGGTGGTGTCAGACAAGTTTCTAGGTTCTTGTGCTCAATGAACAAAGAGAACGTGGCACGTAAGTAAGGAAAAAGCAGCACAGTTTTAATCATGTGACAATATGCTCAGAGTGAGCGGGCTTATGCTAGTGGAAAGAAAAATGTCATGAGCATCAAAAATATTAGTTTTAAGAATTTAAAATGTAGCCGGGTGTGGTGGCGCACACCTTTAATCCCAGCACTCGGGAGGCTGAGGTGGATGGAGCGTTGTGAGTTCGAGGCCAGCTTGGGCTACAACGCAAGCACAAGGCCAGCCTGAGCTACATAGTGTGACCCTGCCTCAAAAAACCAGGGCTGGGCATTTGGCTCAGTGGCTTAAGCGCCTGTCTGGCAGGCATGAGGCTGTGAGTTCAATTCCCGGTGCTGCAAAAAAAAAAAAAAAAAGGAATTTAAAATGTGGCACCAAGTCGAGGGTCCCTCCCATTGAGTCTTCCAGAGCCTGACTGACAACGTGATTGACAGGGTGTGATCTCTCATGCACGTGCTTTCCCATATGCACTGTTGTTATTGGATGTATGAGATGCAGTCAACATACATGAGCCTTCAATGACTCCAAGGGAAGGAAGGTTAATTTAGGTCAGGGTGGAGGCTCTGGCTTGGTTTGGAACTTCAGAGTTTTCCATTATGGGCTCAAGGGTCTTTGTCTTTCTTATCTTTGTCTCTTTGGTAGGCCTTAGGAGAAGAGGGGCACCATGCAAGTTCAGGTGAGTGGGGTGGAGGTGGTCCATAGCCTCAACTGTACTGCCTAGATTACTAGGTTCATAGTCACAGGTTCATTTGCTTGCCATTATCCAAAACTAGCTCAGAGGAAATGGAGGCGTCCGTTTGCCTCAAATCACCATCTCCCATGTACCCTGGAGCAGGAGTCTTTTATAATAAGGAACAGAGCTGAGGGGAAGCAGGCAGACAATACAGATCTCCACGCTCGTTTTATCGCTTTGGCTCCTCCTCCTCTTTCAAGTGGAAAGGAAATTGGGTTCCAGCATCCTGGAGCTGGCCTTTGTATATTTGGTCACAGCTTTTTATTTGTGTGTGTGGGGTGCAGTGGGCTTTATTGATGGTGCCAGAGGAGCTGGGGTTCCCTAGGCCCCTCCCCTTTGGGGATGCTGGATGGAAGCTCTGGGGATGAGAGATTCTCAGTGCTGGGTCTGAGTGGCCGGGGACTCCAGGTGTGAGGCCTCTCTCTCCATGGTCTCGCTGGACAACAGTTGGGGTGCTTGCTCCTTGGAGGCCATGTGGACCTTGAGGCTCACCCTTCTGTTGCTGGAGCTGAACTCCTTGTCATATAAGAAAATGAGCTTGACAAAGTAGCCACTGAGGGCAATGCCAGGCCCAGCATTGAAGGTGGAAAAGTGCGTGTCACTGGTGAAGTCGCGGGAGATAATCTGGTCCTTGTTCAGCCCAGGATGTCTTTTAGGGGGCTCTCTGATGCCTGCTTCACCTTTCTTGATGTCCTCGTATGTGACTGCTTTCTCCAGGTCAAACCCATGACCCACACACTGGGTGTGGCACATGGGAGGCCATGCCCCTGAGCTTCCCTTTCAGCTCTGGGATGACTGCCCACAGCCTTGGCAGTGCCGGCGGGTACCAAGATGATATGGGGATGATGCTTTGGGGGCAGTGGGGCCACAGCTTCCCCGAGGGGCAGTCCAGAGTCTTCTGGGTGCACTGTCACTGCCTCGGGGCTGAAGAGAGGAGGGGTGTTGGTTTTGTGCTCAACAGGAGAATGTTGGAGAAGTTGTTTATCTCTAAAGTAAAAAACCTAAGTAGAAAAAGATCTATTTTAGCAGGTGTGATGGCACACACCTAGAATCTCACCAGTTGGGAGACTGAGACAGGATGATCACTGCAAGGTAAAGGCCAGGTTAGGCTTCATAGTGAGTTCAAGGCCAACCTGGACTACATAGTGTGATCCTGTCACAAAAATAAAAGCCAAATAAATGAAATCTATCTTTTAAAGTTTCATTTTGCACTGTGTGATGTGGTCTCTGTGCTATTCAGGCTTTCGTTAGTCACTACATCTGAATCATGATACTTTGTAGATGATTTGTTAAATACTTTCCTTCAGTCATTCAACTTGCTTCTGAGTGTAATCTATAGATTGTGTCTTGAATGTCTAAAATGGAAGATTTTAAAACTTTATGATTTATGCAAATTTTAGTGGCCACTATACAATACTACTCACATTTATACACATTGTCTGTTTTGGATTTAAGTATATTATCAGATATACACTGAGATATATGTACTCTTGAATAACTACTTTCATAGTCATACTATTATTTAGCTATAATGTAGTACTTCTTCATTTCATTGAGCTATTTTAGAACCATCATGCTTCAAAAAGTTGTTTCTATTTAAGAAGCTTCCTATCTGCCAGTGATAATTGTGAAAAATACTTTGAACAGTTCTGAGTGGTGGAATACCTTAGCAATGCTGCCATCTCCTGGATGCTGTTCAGCACTGTAACTATCAAAGAAGCTTACAATTCTTCATCAAGGTTTCTAAAAGAATTATGATATATGGCTATGATATTCCTTGGTTTAAAAAATTTCTTGATTTTTAAAGTGCCCAGAATATTAAGAGAATTTCACTAATCTTTGAGCAATCTTGAGCACCAACAAACAGTTTACTCTAGTAGTAAAACTAATTATTTTTGGAGACAGGGTCTCACTGTGCATATCAGGCTGGCCTTAAACTCATGATGTAGCCCAGGCTGACCTCTAACTCATGGTGATTCTCCTGCTGACCTCTAACTCATGGTGATTCTCCTGAGTGCTGGAATTAGAGGAATGGGCTACTACTCTTGGCAAAGTAAATTTATTGAACAAATTATAAATGTTTTAGAAAATCTGTGGTAAATGGTTATAATTTGTAAATGGAACTATGTATTTGAAGGCATATATTACTGTTCACCAACCTTTACAAACTTGTCCCTCTTCTCAGTGATACTATAATCAGGACTATTTTGGAGTTCTCTTTCTCCTCCCTTTTCCTTTTCCTTTCTATGCCTCTTTAAATCCTTTTGCTGAAGAGAAGCCCCACCTAAACGATTAATTTTTTTTTATACCAGGGATCAAACTCATAACCTTGAACCTGCCAGGTAGACCCTTATGCCACTGAACTAAATCCCCATCCCTATTTTTTGAGACAGGGTCTCACTATGCAGTTCAGGTTGGCCTTGAGCTCACTTTGTAGCCCTGGCTTGATCCTCCTACCTCAGCCTCCTGAGTGCTGGGATTGAAGGCGTGTGTGCCAGCACGCCCTCAATTAAAGGGTTAATTGCTAAATCTTTCTCTCTGTTTACAGAACCCAGAACATCTGATGACCACTGTAATGCCCCTACTCAGTCTTTAGTACTAATACAAAACATGTAAATTGCTGTGAGGTTTAACTTGTCAAAAAGTAAAATTGTGTGTCTGTTTTAACATTAGCTGCAAGAGATCAAGCATCAATGCAATGTTGTGATGTCCAGGCTACAGAGGAAGAAAGGAGACACATGCTCTGGATGTGTCTCCACTTTATGTAGTCCCCCTGTTGTCTTGGAATGGGCCAATAATAGTCCAGGCTCTTGTGTATTATAAGGGAAGAATCACCCACTAGGAAGTGGTAAGCTGTTACATTTATTAAAGAGCATGGTGTAACCAGCTCCCTCCTGTGCTGTGATCTGGGTCCTTGTTTTGGAGGCAATGAAGATTGAAGCTGACCAAACACCATGCCACAGGACTTCTTGGAAGATGGTGGAGTGGTGAACAGCAGAAAAAGAGCCTCTCCCATATTTTGTATCCAGACACTGGAATATAGCAATGTGAGGAGGAGAAGGAGGAAAGGGGGTCCTCTGGACCAAGGAAGTATCTGAAGCAAGAACTGAAGCCCACAGGGAGAGTAAAGACAGAAACTTCAGTGAAGAAGAAAGAGGTGGCCGGCTAAGCTTTCTGTCTGAGCCTGGACTCACTGCATGGGAGGGGGGACTCAAACCTGCACACAGTGACTGCTGGTGACTCTGTTAAAGGCAATTGAGTTAGATAGAAATACTATAGGCAGTCAGACAGGGCTAGGCCCTTGAGGGAAACAGCACAGACGTTTTGTGGTCTTGGTGGAGTCAGACAGCTTCTACTGTGGTCCAAATCTCAAGACAAAAGACAAACCAAATGCAGCCACATCCCACATATTGATACTCTAAACAGGTGTGGATCACCTTGAAGAAGCCAGGAGTCACCATCCCAACCCATTACAGAAAGAGTCATTGCTCTTTAAGCATGCTCACTTGCTATGTGCCTCACTTCCCCATTTGTCCCTGATTTAATCAATTTTACCTGAGTAAATAATCTTATTGGTTGACCATAGTTCTGTCCCACCTTATGCCCACCTTGTAAGTTCTCATTTTTCTCCCCACCTTAGGCCAGGCTCACCTTGTGGTTTTGCTGTATAAAAGTACCTAGAAAAGACAGACTTGGCAACCCACTCGGAACTCCTATCTCTTTCCCAAACAGAAGCTTTCTTTCTCTCAATAAACATATTTTGCTCTTAACCTCCCTTGTTCCTAAAATTCATTCTTCAATTTTAGAGAACATGAACTCGTACCAGACATCTAGTAGGTTGGGAGTTTCATTCTCCTATATCATTGGAGGTTCCACCAAGATCATTGGATGGTGGTAAGAGTTTGCTTTTGTTTCATAGACTCTGGACTGGGACTCTTTTTTTTTTTTTTTTTTTTTTGTCTTTTTGAGACGGGGTCTCGCTCTGTGGTTCAGGCTGGACTTGGGCTCACTTTGCAGCCCAGGCTGGTCTCAAACTCACAGTGATCCTCCTGTCTCAGCCTCCCGAGTGCTGGGATTACAGGCATGTGCCACCACACCTGGCTTAGGTAACAAATTTTTGTGCTTAAAATTTTGCTTTGTCTTTGACAGTTGCTTATAATTTCTTATGATAATTTCTTGTGATTTGTCTTTGCCCTATGTTTATAGTTGCCTTGTCTCTTACATAGTTTTGTTAAAATAATGATAAATCTAAATTAAAACATGGAAAGGTTATAAGTTTATGATATTTCTTTAATTGGACTTTTTATTATTTTGTCCTTTCACATGTTGCATTTGAATTAGTTACTAAATTTACTGGTACTAGCCGGGCGTGGTGGCACGCACCCTTAATCCCAGCACTTGGGAGGCTGAGGTAGGTGGAGCATTGTGAGTTTGAGGCCGGCTTGGGTTACAAGGCAAGCACAAGGCTGACCTGAACTACATAGTGCGACCCTGCCTCAAAAAACTAGGGCCGGGAGTTTGGCTCAGTGGCTTAAGTGCCTGTCTGGCAGGAGCGAAGTTGTGAGTTGGATCCCTGGTGCCGCAAAAAATAAATAAATAAATAAAAATAAATTTGCTGGTACTCCTTGCTTGACTTTATTTAGACAATAGTGCTAGATAGAGTAACATTAGAACACCCCTGGTAGACTTTAATATAAACTTTTTAAAAAATGGGTCTTATTAAATAAAATCTAGCTCAGACTTAGAAAATATACATGCCACACCAGGCATGGTGGTGCACTCCTGTAATCCCAGAACCTGGGAGGCTGAGGCAGAAAGATTGTCTGAGTTTGAGACCAGCCTGGGCTGCAAAGTGAGCCCAAGTCCAGCCTGAACTGCATGGTGAGATCCTGTCTCAAAAAAAAAAACAAAACAAAACAAAAAAAAAACAAGAAAAGAAAAAGGAAAGGAAAGGAAAGAAAAAGAAAAGAAAAAAGAGGAGAAAAGAAAATAAAAGATACATGCCTACAATAAAACCAGGATTCCATCCATTGTTTAAACAGCACTAGGCTGGTGGCTGGCCTCAAAGTCTTGCAGCACAGATTTTGCTGAGGCAGACTGGCTCTGATCCTCCTCTACACTCTAGAGGAAATGTCAAACTTGTTCTGCTTCAGTTTCCTTTCTTTGACTTTACTTCTAATCTTTTCCCCACTTTGTACCTTCCTTTGTAGAGGCATGTAAAATTGGAAAGAACTTGAGACTGTTCCAATCTTTTCCTCCTAAGTTAATCCCATAGAAAATGAGTGTTTGAGCCGGGCGTGGTGGCACATGCTTTTAATCCCAGCACTTGGGAGGCTGAGGTAGGAGGAGCGTTGTAAGTTCGAGGCCGGCTTGGGCTACAACGTGAGCGCAAGGCTGGCCTGAGCTACATAGTGCGACCCTGCCTCAAAAAAAACCAGGATTGGGAGTTTGGCTCAGTGGCTTAAGCACCTGCCCTGGCAGGTGCGAGGTTGTGAGTTCAATCCCTGGTGCTGCAGGAAAAAAAAAAAGAAAAGAAAATGAGTGTTTGCTTACGCCAAAGACAGGGAAATCATTTTAGATGAGAGACACATACCCTGTCTCTGGGTCACATGAGACATCAGAATTTTGCCCATCCAGGAGAACACACATAAAAGTCAGGCCCCAGCTTAGTGTCCTAGGCGAGTTTCCTCCAGAGACTGAACCTGAGACACAGTGGAAAGAACTGACTTCTGGGTGAAACCAGAAGGAGCTATTTCCAAAAGCAGTACACTTATGGGACCAAAACACATTTAGGCTGAGGAGGCTCTCCAGCCTTTCAAATTGTGGACTTTAAAACCTTTACTGTAGATTTATAGAGCACGAGGTAATGCTCTTGCTCAGGTTTTTAAGTACCCCTTATAGAACTTTGACAGACAGTGGTTACTGTGCCAGATAATTAAATGCTCCTATAGCAGCTGCCACTCTTAAAAGCAGAGGACATGTTTCCCCAGCATCTCTTTTGTGAATCACCATTGAAGCCAGTGGCCAATGGAATCAATGGAATGTTGCCCAGATAGACAGTTGGATTCCTTTCTGGAGACTGACCACTGGTTTTCTGGGCCATTAGAAGCTGAGAATAACAGGGTTACTGGCCAGAGCAACTCTCTGGTGGATACCCCAGAAGGGCCCTCAGTGGAAATTAGCTCATGTCCACAGAAAATCTCCACTTATCTATCATGCTTATTTCTGTGCTAGTAGACAGAAACTCTCTGAAAGCTTTTCAGTGGATTTTAAAATCACTTAGACTACCCCTCCCTTCAGAGATTAGACTGAGGCAGCCTGCAACAATTTACATTTCACAGCAGCTAGTCGGGGAATGATTTACATTTGTGCATTAACCATGTTAATTAGGAGTAAATAGCCTTTTCTTGTATGTGTGCATAGAAGAGTGATGTGCCTTTGCTAACATATAAAATGTGATTGCTAGATGATAATTTATAAATTTAACCTGTGAGCTTCAAAGATATAGCCTTGTTCTATTGCTAGGAAAGGTTACCTGGGTAATTAGATGGAGGACACAAGTGTCTGGAGACTTCTTTGCCCTAGTGCATGGGGCAAGGCTCCTCCAGTCAGTTGTTCTATCTATCTCTAGAGGTGAGCTCCTTTACAACCTGAGAAGTGCTCTAACTACTTTCAAGTCACCTTTTTACATATGCCTTTTTCCAATGAATAAAAGCAGTAGTTTATTACAAAGTTAAGCTTCCTTGTTTAAACATTCCTGTCCCAATAACTTTTTATGTCATATTGAAACAAAGTTCATGAGCTAGGAATGATAAAATTGTGTACCAGCTCGAGGGTGGATAGGCTGGTCAAATTTTGTCTTCTACTCTCTTTAGATGGCATCCACCTGCCCTGGAGTAGAATCAACCCAAGGGATGCCTTGAGGACATTATCAAATGGGAATATGAAAGGGACGCCTTAATTATCTCCTTTTTTGCATAGATAGGTAGCTCAAAGTCTCTTGTACTACAGGGCTAGAGACATAGCTCAGCGAAAGGTCCTGAGTTCGATTCCTGGCACAAAAAATTTCATACCCTTATGTTTTGTTTTTTACATTACAGATATGGCCAACTCAATGCCAAAGCCCCTGACTCCTTTGGAATGCATTCTTAAGCACTAGAAGATGTTCAACCCTTCCATGTTGAAAAAGAGTTGTTTGACATTTCTCTGTATATGCACGTGGCCTACCTGCCCCCTAGAGCCAAAATGGAATGCAGAGGGAAGTATTAATTATGATGCTATTTTACAATTTTTCAAACTCTTTGATGAAATTGAAAGGGAAGCAATAGTTTCAGATTTATTCCTGAAAGCAAGCATTACTCTGACACCAAAACCAGAGAAGGATCCAACTAAAATCCAACAATAACAACAACAGCCAGGTGTGGTGGTGCATGCCTGTAATCCCAGTACTCAGGAGGATCATTGTGAGTTCAAGACCAGCCTGGGCTACAAAGTGAGTTCAAGGCCAGCCTGAAGTGCATAGTGAGATCCTGTCTCAAAAAATAGGGCCGGGGATTTATCTCAGTGGTGTAAGTGCCTGCCTGGCAGGTGTGAGATTGTCAGTTTGATCCCTGGTACCAAAAAACAAAACAAAACAACAACAAAACAAAACAACAACAAAAACTACAAGCCAATCTTCCCAATGAACACAGATGCAAAAATCCTCAATAAGATACTGGCAAACAGAATGCAGTAAATCATCAAGAAGATTATACACCATGATCAAAGGATGCAGTGATGGTTCAACACATGCAAAGTAATAAGTGTAATACATCATATATATATTTTTGGTACCAGGGATCGAACTCAAACCTCACACTTGCCAGGCAGGTGCTTAGGCCACTGAGTTAATCCCCAGCCCTATTTTTTTGAGACAGGATCTCACTATGTAGTTCAGGCTGGCCTTGAACTCACTTTGTAGCCCAGGCTGGTCTTGAACTCACAATGATCCTTCTGCCTCAGCCTTCCAGGTGCTGGGATTAAAGGCATGCACTGTCACACCCAGCTTGTAATATACCATGTTAACAGACCCAAGGACAAAAACTATGATCATCTCAATAGATGCAGAAAAGCATTTGACAAAGTCCAACACCCATTTATGATAAAAACTCTACAGAAAACTGGAGTAGATGGTCTTTATCTCAATCTGATACAAGTCATCTATGACAAACCAACAGCCAACATCATACCAAATGGACAAAACTGAAAGCTTTCACTGTAATATGAGAAAAAGACAAGGATATCTACTGTTACCACTCTTATTCAATATAGTTCTGGAAGCACAAGCCAGAGCAATTAAACAAGAGAAAGAAATGAAAAGAATAAGGATAGGAAAGAAAGAAGTTAAAGCCAATTTGCCCTTCCCATGGGCTGGTACAAGCCATGCAGTCCCAGGAGGAGAAACAAGTCATTGACCCTTCACATAAGTCAGTGGTGGAAGCCATACTGGGACTGGAAAGAGTAACAAGAAGCCAATTTGCCCTTCCTGTGAGCCAACTAGTGCGCAGGCTGGGAGACAAGAACACCGCCCCCCACTCCATTGTAAGCAACCAGCTGATCTGGAGGACAGGCTGAGTTGATAGCAATTGAGGTACCGTAACAACTTAATGTTTGCATTATTTGATTGACTTTGCAGACCTAAGACTAATAGTCTGAGCACTTATTAAGAGGATAACAACATGCAATATAGCAAATATGGGGGATTTCCTTCTGTCTTGTTTTGGAAATTCGATAGTGTTCTTACTGTTTTGTTTTGTTCCATTTTACTGTTTTGCTTTATTCAATGTTATGTTTTGATTGGTTTTATTCTGTTCTGTTTATTATGTCTGATGGTATGGGCAGCAATTTGGAAGATAATAAGAGGCATTATGGTAGCCATTGTTGATTTCCTATTATCTTGTTTTGAAGTCCTGCATCACTTTCATTGTTCTGTTCTGATTGATTTTATTGTGTTTTGTTTTTATTCTCTTTAAAATAAAATTAAGAGCTGGGCATGGTGGTGCATGCCTGTAATCCCAGCACTTGGGAGGCTGAGACAGGAGGATCACTGAGACCAGCCTGGGTTACATAAACAAGTTCAAGGCCAGTCTGAATTGCAAAGTGAGACCCTGTCTCCAGAAAAAAGTTTTAAAAATTTAAAAAAGAAAGAAGTTAAATTATCATTATTTCCAGATGACATGATGCTTTAACAGAAAACTCCAAAGCTCCACCAAAAGACTTTGAGATTTAATAATCAGGTTCAGTTGCATAGCTTCATACAAAGTCAGCACTCAAAAATCAATAATCTTCCTGTACATGAATAACAAATTCACTGAGAGAGAAATTAGGGAAACAACACCTTTTACAATAGCACTTAAAATTGAAATACTTGGGGATCAATCTAATGAAGGAAGTAAAAGACCTCTACATTGGAAACTATAGTACTCTAAAAAAGGAGATTGAAGAGGATATCAGAAAATGGAAAGATATCCCTTATTCTTGGGTAGAAGAACCAATACGGTGCAAATGGCCAAATTTCCAAAATTGTTATACAGATTTAATGCAATCCTGATCAAAATTCCAACAGCATCTCTCACAGAATTATAGAAAATAATCCTAAAATTCACTTGGAACAAGAATAGACCTAGAAGAGCAAAGACAATTCTGGGCAACAAAGACAAGGCAGGGAGCATCACAATCCCTGACCTGAAATTATGCTACAAAGCTACTGTGAAATTATGCTACAAAGCTACTAAAAATAGCATGGTATTGGCAAAAAACTAACCAACCAAACAGACAAACAAACAAAAAACAAAAAACAAACCAGATCCAAGCATCAATGGAATAGATTAGAAGATGCAGAAACAACTCCAGACATTCTCAGCCATCTTATCATTGACAAAGGAACCAAACGCATTCATTGAAAGAAAGATAGCCTGTTTAGTAAATGGTGCTGGAAAAATTGGTTTTCTACTTGCCAAAGATTAAAACTAGACCCATATCTTTTTTTTTTTTTTTTTTTTTTTTTTTTTTTTTTTTTTTTTTTTTTTTTTTTTTTTTTTTTTTTTGGCCTTTTTCAGACAGGGTTTCACTATGCAGTTCAGGCTGGCCTCAAACTCTCAGCAATCCTTCTCCTTCTGCCTTCCAAGTGCTGGGATTTTAGGCATGTGCCACTATGTCTGGCCAGATCCATATTTTTCACCATACACTAAACCAAAATCAAAATGGATCAAAGCTCTAAATATTAGAACAGAAACACTCAATTTGCTAGATGATAGAATAGATAGAATTCTTGAAGACTTTGTGGACAAAACCTTGATTGCACAGGGAACATCACAAAGAATCAACAACTGGGATCTTGTCTTTTCAAAAAAATTTTGTACAGAAAAAAAAAAACCAACAACAGAGTGAAGAGACAACCCAAAATGTAGGAAAAATTTTTATTCAGCTATTCCTCAAAGGACTAATATCTAGAATACATAAAGAAGTAAAAAAAAAAAAAATCCACCTCCCTAAATTTAAAGACCTCAGTGCATACATGGGCATCTGAAATGAATACACACTTCTCAGATGAAGTAGAAATGGTAAGTAAATATATGAAAAAGCATTCCAGGTCATTGGTCATTTGAAAAATGCAAATTAAAATCACACTGAGAGACAACTGAACTGCCTTCTGGGGGCCTCCCCTCTTGGGACCCCCGGAGGAGAACAAGAATGGCTCCTTCCAGGGGCCAGCCCACTGGACCAGAGCGGCACCGGCACGGACCAGGACACAACTGAATTACCTTCTGGGGGCCTCCCCTCGAGGGACCCCTGGAGGAGAAGGAGAATGCCCTCTTCCGGGGCCCAGCCTGCTGGGCCTGAGGGCACTGGTGCGCAGGCTTGGAATCAGGGACAAACACTCCCCCTGCCCCGCCCCCATCAGCAACCTGCTGTTTTGGAGGTCTGGCTAAATTTATAGCAGCCAGGGAACATTAAGCAACTATTTGCTAGTATTTTTTCGTAGATTTTGCAGGCCTCTGGTCAGCAACCTGAGCATCTCTCTGGAAGGTGACAGTAGGCAGTGTAGCAAGTATGGGGGATTCTCTTCTGTTTTGCCTTTGAGGCCCAATATGGCTCTCTCTGTTTTGCTTTACTCTGATCATTATTATTATTATTAATATTTTCCTTTATTTTCTTCTGTGTTTATTGGTTTTATTCTGTTTTGTTTTGGGTTTCAATTCTACTATACCTGTTGGAATGATCAGATATTCTGAAGACAAGATATAGTATAATGGCTATTGTTTTCACATTATCTTTCTTTGAAGTTCTGTAGCAGTTCTGCTGCTTTGTCTTGACTGACTTTGTTTTGTTATGCTCTGTTATGTTCTGTTGGATTTTACTATCTTTAAAATAAAAAAAAATTAAAAAAAAATCACACTGAGATTCTACTCCTCCCTGGAAAGAATGGCTATCAAGAAATTAACCAATAACAAATGCTGGAGGGGATGTGGGGGAAAAGGAACCCTTCTCCACTATTGGTAGGAATGCACTGGTACAACCACTGTGGAAATCAGTGTGGAGATTTCTCCAAAAACTAGGATTGGAGGTCCCATTCAACCCAGCTATTCCTCTTCTGGGTATCTTCCCAAAAGAATTAAAAACATCATACCACAGTGGTATATGTGCACCCATGTTTATAGCAGCACAGTTTGTAATAGCCAGATCTCAAAAATGACATAAATGACTGAGGAATGGATAAAAAAAGACGTGTTTTTTTTTCTTTTTTTCTTTCTTTCTTTCGTTTTTTTTAGCACTGGAAATCGAACTCACAACTTCGCGTCTGCCAGACAGGCACTTAAGCCACTGAGCCAAACTTCCAGCCCTGATTTTTTGAGGCAGGGTCACACTATGTAGCTCAGGCCAACTTTACGCTTGTGTTGTAACCCAAGCTGGCCTCAAACTCACAATGCTTCTCCTACCTCAGCCTCCCAAGTGCTGAAGACATGGTATTTTTATGCAATAGAGTACTACTCAACCATAAAGAAGGATAAACTGGAGACTTTTATAGGTAAATGGATGGAACTTGAGAACATACTCATTACTGAAATAAATAAGACACACATGTGTAAACATTGTATTGTTTCATTAGTGTGACAAGCCGAAAGAAAAAACATATGATTATATGTATGTGTATGTTCATGTACATAAAAAATAGTTAAGGTAGTTATACTACTGATTTCTCTCAATTCACTAAAGAGAAAGATTTTTGCTGGTATTGATACAGGAAAAATGATCCCAGACCTCCAAATGATGTGGGGGAATGAAACTCCCAACCTACTATAGGTATGGCGTGAGTTCGTGTTCTCTAAAATCAAAGAATTAATTTTAGGAACAATGGAGGGTAAGAGCAAAAGATATTTATTGAGAGAAAGAAAACTTTTGTCTGAGGGACAGAAGGGGGTCTGAGTGGGTTGCCAAAGATTTTGTCATATTTAGGGACTTTTATAGAGTAGAACCATGATGGGAAAAACTGGGAACTCACAGGGCAGATGGGCATAAGGTGGGACATAACCATGGTTAATCAATAAGATCAGTTGCTCAGGTAAAATTGATTAAATCAAGGACAAATGGGGAGGCGAGTCATGTAGTAATCGAGGGATGCTTAACGATAATGACTCTTCCTGTAAAAGGGTGGGGTGCTGACTCCTGACTTCCTCAGGGTGATATTGAACTATTTAGAATATCAATCCTTAGCATATGGGTGTATTTGTTTTGCCTTTTGTCTTGATATCTGGCCTGCAGCAAGAGGTGTGGATCTCTTCCAAGGTCACCAAGACCTCTGGTCTCTGTGCCGGTTTCCTTGAGGGCCTAGTCCTGTCTGACTGCCTATAATATTTCTGTCTAACTCAGTTGCCTGCAACAGTATTATTCAGATAATTAAATGCAGATGGCTTGTGCTCTGGGTAAATGATTTGGGGATGACAATGCACAATGAATATACCATTCTTGCCCCCTGATTGACATGTTTTGAAATTTTGTTGTGGTCTTTTTTCTTCTTCTTTTTTTCCTTTCTTTTTATCCTTGAATAAAATGGATTTGAAAAAAAGAGAAATCAAGCAATAAATGCTAGTGGGGCTGTAGGGCAAAAGAAACTCTTCACTGTTGATGGGAGTGGAGACTGGTGTAACCAAACTGGCAATCAGTGTGGAGATTCTTCAGAAAACTAGGACTAGAGGTTCCATGTGACCCAGCTAATTTTCTTCTTGGCATCTTCCCAAAACAATTAAAAGCATCATACCACAGTGATATGTGCACCCATGATTATTGAAACACAGTTTATAATAGCTAAATCTTGGAAATAACCCAGATGCCCATTAACTGATGAATGGATAAAGAAGATGTGTTTTTTTATACAATGGAATATTACTCTTCCATAAAGCATAAACTTGAGACATTGCTAGCTAAATAAATACATCTCGAGACCATACTGTTTAAGTGAAATAAATCATACTCACGTGTAAATATACTGCATTGTTTCTCTGGTGTGAGAAACTGAAAGCATAAATAAGAATTGAAATGTATAATAGATACTGTGAAATAGGAAGAAAATTTTCAAATAGGAAGGGAAACTAGGGAGGGGGGAGGGGTAAGGAAGAAAGGGAAAAGAAAAAATGAGTAAAGAAGAGAAAAATGGAAACAAAGTTTTTGTAAATAGGGAGGGGAAGAAAGATTGAAGCAAGGGCAGGGGAATGGGGAAAAAAGGGATCAAGTTATATCATGTACAGGTACAAATTCCCTGTGATGAATGTAATAATTATGTATACCTAAAATGTACCAAGAGACTCAATTAAAAAAAAAAAAAAGAAAAGAAAACCCAAAAAACAGCATACCACAAGCAGTGGGGATTATCACACAACGTCAAGGGATGAACTGCAAACCACTACTTTGCTGGAAAAAGCAGGTGCTGGTATTCTCAAACTCAGTGTCAGTAAAGAATAAAAAGGCTGCATTTAAAGTAAAAGAAAATGGGAAAGAGGAAGAGAGATGACAGGCAACTACTTGGACTGAGTAGGGAGAATTCCAAAGTGAATTACTTGTGATCTCTTGCCATCATCTCCTCTTACAAGATTTCTTCTTCCTATGTAGGCTCCTGGAATTTGATTGACTGCTAGGCTTGTCTTTTATTTTAACCTTGGATTTCTCCTAGACATGCAACCTTTCCCTGACCTTTGGTGGAAGGTAAGATTATGAGTGGGGACGTTAAGGACAGGTTACTTAGATTTAAGGTTTACGTAAAGGGGAAGTATGTGATTCTTATGTCGATCACACTACTTTATGTAACGTCTTGGGGAGGATTAAGCACCATTTCACCCTATGCCACCCTGTAATGTCCAGAGGTGGATGGACAGACCCTGATGTGCTGTACCATGCACTGTTCTGCTGGAACATGCAGCTCCTTGCTATCCTAAAGCCTGTGTTGGTAAAGAATCAAAGAAGCAGTTTAAAGTAAAAGAGGAGATTTATTTGAAGATGGGAAAGGAGGAAAAGAGATGACAGACAGCTACTGGAATGAGTAGGGAGAAATGAAAAGGGAATTGCTTGAGAGTTTCTTATCTGCAACTGCTTTTATTGAGACCTTTGTCCCATGTAGGCTCTTAGGATCTGATTGGTTCCCTGGCTAGTCTTTCATTTTAACCTTGGATTTGTTTTGGCCATGTGACATTTTTCTGTGTTTTGGAGGGTAAGATCAGGGGTGGGAATCTTACGGAGTGGGAGTTTAGGCTAAAGAATTAAATGAAGGAGAAGTTTGTGATTCTTATGCTAATTATGCTAACTAGGAACTTCCTGGTCCTAAGTTCTTTGACTTTGTCTTTCTAATTGCCTGAGTTTAGCTGCCTTTGTCTTTCTAATTTCTCAGTGTTTAGCTGCCTAACCCTTTTAACTGCTAGAGTCTGGCTGTAGAAGTCAAAACTCCTTTATTAATTTTTAATAAAGTTCAATGAAGCTTTCTTCCTGTCTTTTTCCTACCTACCATTTTCGCTGTCCCTATACTGGGATCTTCCCAGAACTAATTTTTTTTGCCTTTCATTCTAATTGCTGGACCCCAGCTGCCTTTGCCTTTTGAATCTGGCTGCAGAGGTCATAATTGTCTATTAATTTTTAATAAAGCTCAATGTGGTCTTTGCCCTAACTATTCCCTAACTATTTCCTACCTATGGAGGCACCTGTCCCTACAACAACCAAATGTGTTTAATAGAATAAAATAAAAACTCCCTGCTTATTGGAGAGGAGTTCCACAAGGCAGACACCTTGGAAATTCAGGCTCAGGGTTTTTATACAATTTTTTGTACTGGTGAACTTGACAAAAAGTAGGGATGGCTCCTGATTGCAGGTGAGCTTTTGATGCCTGGAAAGCAAGCTGCTTCATTTGTGTTTTACTTCCTCCAAAACTTCTCTTGTTTTTTTAGGGGCCTGTCCTTTGTCCCTTGCATTCCATTACATCCTGATGACATATGGGAAAGAAACTCCCAACCTACTAGATATCTGGTATGAGTTCATGTTCTCTAAAATTGAAGAATGAATTTTAGGAATCAGAGGTTAAGAGCAGACTACATTTACTGAGAGAAAGAAAGATTCTGTGTGAGAGAGAGGCCGAAGAGATCCCAAGTGGGTTGCCAAACTCTGTATTTTCAGAATAGAGTCTTTACTGATAAGGGGTTGGGTTAATGGCTCCTTCTGGCTTCCTCAAGATGATTGATACTTACTTAGAATATCAATCCCTGAGTTTATCCTTAGGGTATGGTTGCATTTGTTTTGCCTTTTGTTTTGAGATTTGGCCTGCTGCAGAGGTGTCTGTCTCCTCCAAGATTGCAAGATACCTGGTTTTCTACACTGGTTCCTTTGAGAGTCCAGCCCTGTCTGACTGCCTATAGTATTTCTAACTAACTCAGCTGCCTATAACACTGATAGTTTGCTTAAATTAATTATTCAGGCCCCTTTGATGTGTTAACTCACTTATACCCTGATTTTTAGTTTACTTCAGGTCAACTGTTCAGGACTGATAAGATTCTGCTAGCCTGGGGCTTAGCTATCTGTAACATGACATCCGCCCAACTTGGTACTGGACCCAAAGAAACAATTTAGCTCTCCAAGAGTAA
>RJWM01036922.1:0-17809 GCA_004363535.1 Dasyprocta punctata
GCTGCGGCCTCGAGCCCTGGGGAAGCAGCACAGCATGCTCGCTGCTGACCGTGTCCAGCCACGTGACCCGGGAGGCAGCCGTCGCTGGACTGTGCTGCCCGGTGAACCAGGGTTCCAAGTTCTGTTTGGGCCTGTTGCCAAGGAAGTGAGGTCGTGTGCTGGGGTCCACAGGCTGAGCTCACCCTCTGATAAGAGAACCGGTGGCCCCTTTCTCTCCATAGTGGAACAAATCTGTGTGCTCCTTAGATGAGAAACTAGGAAAGCTGTGTGTGATGTTAGAATCTGATGAATTTGCAGCTTTAATGCAGGTAGTGCACAGATGCTTAAGTTGCAGCAAGCACCGGGGGAAGTGAGCCTTCCCATCCGATGGGCCCATTCTCTCTCCAGACGCAGGGCTCAGGGTCCTCACTCAGAGATCTGCTTGATTTTAGAGCGCTCTTCTTTCCTGGATTGCGTTCAGTTTCATTTGGGTTCCAACAGGGACCACAGAGGTGTTCCATGAGTGCACACAATCATTCTCCTTAGTGGATGTAAGTTTCTAATTATAACCCCTGGATGGCCAGGAGTGGAGGATTCACCGCGGGTTTTAACTTCGTGGATAACTTTTCACACTTAGATCCTGAACTCGGTCTCTAACCACAGTACTCAGTGCTGTGACACAGTGTGAGGGGACGGCAGGTGGTGACCAGGCGCAGGCTCTGTGAGGCCGTGGAGACCATCGCCCCAGTGGGGACGTAGAACACATCACTCGGGGACTTTGTACCGCCTTCCCGTCCTGTCCTCCCGTCCCATGCAGACCGTGGGCTCTGCGTCCCTGGTGGAGACTCTGCCTTTCCTGCAGGGCTGGGGCTGTCACTGCTCAGCACAGAGGTTTCTGGCAGGGCTTCTTCAAGCAGGAAAGCCACGCTGAGTGTCACACGTGCTGCTTCTTGTCAGTAGTGCAGCTGTTGCACGCCACTGTGTGGATGGAGTAGGAACTGTTCTTGTCCATCTCCTGATGGACATTTGTGCTGTGTCTAGTGCCGACCTTAAAAATGAAGCAGCTATGGCTGTTCATGTACACGTGTTTTATGCTATGGAGTTTTATTTAGGAGGGGAAATACTTACATTTGAAACTACTCCATCATACTCCTGGTGTAAGTTTGGTTCACAAGTTGTTAAAATGTATTTTGAAGCCGGGCGTGGTGGCGCACGCCTTTAATCCCAGCACTCGGGAGGCTGAGGTAGGCGGAGCGTTGTGGGTTCGAGGCCGGCTTGGGCTACAATGCGAGCACAAGGTCGGCCTGGGCTACATAGTGCGACCCTGCCTCAAATAACCAGGGCCGGGAGTTTGGCTCACTGCCTTAAGCGCCTGCCCTAGCAGGCGCGAGGTTGTGAGTTCAATCCCCGGTGCCGCAAAAATAAATAAATAAATAAATAAATGTATTTTGAAGCAGCTCCTTGGAGCAAAGTTGGCAAGAGTTGCTTTTATTTTGTTGCATTATCTTTGCTTTCTGTTATTCGAGGAGGATTGTGAAATGGTGTCCTTGAATTTTCATTGCTTTCTGATTTGATTTTATATGAGCATCCTGAAAACAAGCTATTTCTATTACATGAATTCAATACTTTTGTCATGGAGAAAATTTATAATGGAAAATGAGAATCATCTATAATTTCACCAACCCAAAGCGTTTTCAGTTTCCCTTGTATACGTACTTTAATCAATACACATGACATAAGGTTTATGATCCCGTAGACATTGATGGATTCTCAGGTATTTGCATTGGTTTAAATTTTTATTTTTAACCTTTTAAATGAGATGGCTGCAAATATGCTACTATATATACTTTCCCAGGATCTGTATGCCTTAGTACGAAAAAAATTTTATCATTCTTTTTTCCCTAAATTTTTATTTCAGTACTAGAATTCGAATCAGGGATTTCTCACTGAGCTACATTTCCACATTGTTTTAAATTTTGATTCTCCTTTGTTTTTATTTGAGTAATTCACTAATTGGGCCAGGCTGGGTTTCAATTTGTGACCCTCCTTCCTCAGCCTCCCAGCATGCTGGTATTACAGGTGTACAATGTCCTCATTTGGTTATTGACAGGAAGTGTGCACATTTATAGGGTAGGATGTGCTGTTTTGTTTTGGTGTCTGGCTCCACTGTAGAAACAGTCAATCTAGTCAATGTAACCACTGCCTTACAAACCTCCTGTTTCTTTTACACTGAATAGGATTGAAAATCCCATTGTATAACAATTTTGAAAGATCCACTGCTTATCCACTGTGGTCACTGTGTATGTAACTGAGCAGATCACAAGCAGTTTCTCGTCTGTTGTGACTGAGAATTTGTATCCCTTGCGGAACATCCTCCTTTCCCCATCCCTCTTGGGATTTTGATCATTTTTAAGACATACCACCCAATAAGTTAGGAAGGGGTGACTTACTTGGGAGATGTTGCCCTTCAGAAAGATGAGGCCTAGGTTCACACAGAGCTCTGCCTGCCGCAATTCTCCCCAGATTTTCTTTCTTAATTTCTGGGGATTGAGTTCAGAACCTTTGCTCTTATCTACATCCCCTCCAGTTTTAATTCTTTTTCTATTTTGAAACACTTTCCCAATAATTGCCTAGTTTGCTCAAGCTGTCCCTGAACTGAGTTCAAGGCCAGTCAGATACAAAGGAAGACCTTGTTGGAAAAAAAAAAAAAAAAAAAGGAGGCCATACAGTGAAAATTGGCCTTGGTTTATACTGCTGTCTGGGCTGTCTGGTCTAATCTGTGTATCTTTTGTTGCAGGATGAGACTGGATTGATTGCTGTCACCTCATAACATGCTTTGAAATCAGGTATTGTGCTGCATCTACTTTAGATCTTCTTTCAGTCGATATGGGATGTCTCTTTGTAATCTTCTATAGTTCCCTATGAATAGTCAGATTGCTTCTCTGTTTATACGAAAATATCATAGCTATTTGATAAGAGTGGCAGCAATTCTGGTGCTTGTGTTGTGCAGTATGGACACCATAACAATATTAACTCTACCAATCCAGAATGACGGTGTCTCTTTCCTTTTTCTTGTGCCTTTCACTCATTCATCAGTGTCCTATAATTTTTAGGTAACAGATGAATTGGTTTAAACTTTTCCTGTGTATTTATTCTTGCTGATGTAGTTATATATTTAGTTCTCTTTTTTTGTAGTGGGGAAATAGTTTATGTGTATAGAAATTTAATAAACTTTTCATGCAGAGTTTGTATCCTTCAACTTCACTGAATTTGTTCATTACTTCTAACCGATTTTCAGTGCAGTCCTGGGATTTCTGTATACATGGTATATCGTCTGAAAACAGAAACAAATGGCACTACTTCCTGTCTAATTTGGGTATCTTGGACTTGTTTCTCCTGATTTTTTCTGTGGTAAGGATCCCAAGTATGGTGTTGAGTAGCAGACGCCAGGTGGGCATCCTTGCCTCATTCCTGACCTTCGAGGGAAACTTTCAGCTTCCACTGCCTGAGCTCGGTGTCAGGGGTGGGGCTGGACTGTACTGGGCTGGGGTCCACTGATTCTGCAAACACTGTGCGAAGAGCTTTATCAGGAAACAATGCTGAAGTTCTTCCAGTACCTCTCTTCGATGATACGGAGGTGTTACCATTTTTGTACTCTATTCTGAGAATGTGATTTTTCACGTTGAATGGTTTGTGCATCTTGAACCATTTTTGCATAACTGAGCTCAATCCTGCTATTGACTGTGGTGTGGGTCTTTGAACGTGCTGGTGAATTTAGCTTAGGTGCATTTTGCTGAGCATTTTTCTGTATGGTGCTTTCAGTGAGTTTTGTTGTCTGTGTCATCAAGGTGACATTGTCATCAAAAATGAGTTTGCAAATGATTCTTTCTCTTCCATTTTCTGGAAGACTTGAAAAATGATTGGTATTTATTCTTTCTTGAATATGTAATCATACTCTCCAGGGCATCTTACCTTATCCTGGACTTTCCTCCCAGCCCGAAGTACCCGCTTTAGGACACAGCCATCTACTTCTTTGTGTCCTGGAAACTCATGTCAGCAGTGGATTTCCACAGTATCACCGAACCATAGAAACTCTTAGTGAGGAGCTGCTTGCAGGGACCTGCCCCTGAGCACACGGTCACTGTGGGAGGAAGCTGGGGCTGGTTCAGCCTGGCCTCCATCTCAGGCCTCGTGCCCTGACCTTCCAGCAGTGCCCACGAGCCCCTGGCCTGCTCTGTGAAGTCCTGTCCTGCTCTCCCAGCTCAGGTGGGTCCCCCTGCGGCAGCTGAGAACCTCACCTGGCTGCACCTCATTGAGTGAAGGCGGCTCTGGATCAGGCTGACCATTCAGGAGAGCGGTTCCCAGAGAGACAAGGGGCTCAGGCCTGGCAGGAGAACCGCCTGCAGGGGCCAGACCAGCTCCCTCTTCTGGCCAGCGTGCAGGCCGGGTAGCTTTCTTGAGAAGCTGAGCCAGGGAGCAGCAGGCCTGGGCTGGGGCCTTCCCTGTCTCCTGGTTCCCTCCCAGGTACCGTGGTACCCTCTGCTGCTGGCTGTTTCACCTCCTTCACACCTCAAGTCTCCACAGAGGGTCCCTGCAGCCCCTGCCTTTTCCTGCCGTGGCCTCAACTCTAGAGGTCACCCCCAGATATGAACGCAGTGGACGACATCATCTGTTTGAAGAGGATGACTGTCTTTTTCTCCATTCTTTATTTATACTGGATTCCTTATAAGCTGATGCCTCAGTTCATAAATATTTCTTTCCATGTTTCTATCCATCCCTCAGCTGATGGGCATTTGGGGTGTTTCCAAGATTGTACTATTGCATATTGTGGTGCTGTGAACATGGGTGCACATATCTCACTGTGGCATGCTTTCAGTTCTTCTGGGAAAATACTCAAAAGCAAAATAGCTGGATTGAATGGGACCTCCAATCCTAGTTTTTTGAGGGATCTCCACACTAATTTCCACAATGGTTGCACCAGTCTACACTCCCACCAACAGTGGAGAAAGGTTTCTTTTTTCCTACAGCCCCACCAGCATTTGTTATTGGTTTATTTCTTGATGATGGTCTTCTTTCTGGAGTGAAATGGAATCTCAGTGTTGTTTTAATTTGCATTTCTGCAATGATCAGTGATGGTGAACATTTCTTCATGTTATTTATTTGCCATTTGTATTTTTTCATCTGAGAAGTGTGTATTCATCTCAGATGCCCATTTTTGGATTGAGTCTTTGAATTTGGGGGGCCTGATTTTTTCAAATCTTTATGTTCTAGATATGAGTCCTTTGTGAGGGACAGTTGGCTAAAATTTTTTCCCATTCTGTGGGTTTTCTTTACATTCTGTTGGTGATTTCTTTTTATGTGCAAAAACTTTTTAATAAGATGAAATCCCAGTTGTTGATTCTTTGAAGTACTTCCCATGCAGTTTGCATTTTTTTCATGAACTCTTTGCCCTACCCCTATGTCTTCAAGAATTCTACTTACCTTGTCTTCCAGTAGATTGTTTCTGTTTTAATATTCAGATCTTTGATCCATTTTGACTTTAGTGCATGGTGTTAGACATGTGTCTGGTTTTAGTCTTTGGCATGTGGAAAGCCAATTTTTCCAGCACCATTTATTAAAGAGGCTGTCTTTCTTCCAGTGAACATGTTTGGCCCCTTTGTCAAAGATAAGGTGGCTGAAGCTCTATGTAGTTGTGTCTCCATCTTCTCATCTGTTCCACTAATCTTCTGGTCTGTTTTTGTTGTTGCTGCTGCTGTTACTGTCATCATCATTGTTTTTGTCAGTACCATGCTGATTTTATCACTGTAGCTTTGTAGTATAATTTCCAGTCTGGGATTGTGATGCCTTCTGCCTTGCCTTTATTGCCCAGGATTGCCTTTGCTATTCTAGGTCTACCCTGTTTCCAAATGAATTTTAGGAATGCTTTCTCTAGTTCTGTGATATTTTGATTGAGATTGTGTTAAATATGTATAACAGTTTTCAAAGTATGGTCATTTTCACAATGTTGGTTCTTTCTATCTAAGAGCAAGGGATATTGTTCCATTTTCTGATACCTTCTTCAATCTCCTTTTTCAGAGTACTATAGTTTTTAATATATAGATCTTTTACATCCTTTGTTGGATTGATTCCTAAGTATTTCATTTTTTGGAAGCTATTTTAAAAGGTGTTATTTCCATAATTTCTCTCTCAGAGAGTATGTTATTTGTATACAAGAATTCTATTAATTTTTGAGTGTTGACTTTGTATCTAGCTATGCTGCTGAATTTGCTTATTAACTCTAGAAATCTTTTGGTGGAGTTTTTGGGTGTTCTTTGTAGAGTATCACGTCATCTTCAAATAATGATATAATTTGACTTGTCCCTTTCCTATTCTTATTCCTTTTATATCTCTTTCTTTTCTAATTGCACTGGCTAACATTTCCAGAACTATACTGAATAGGAGTAGTGACAGTGGACATCCTTGTCTTGTTCCTGATTTTAGAGTGAAAGCTTTCAGTTTCTGTCCATTTAGTATGATGTTGGTTGTGGATCGGTTATAAATGGCTTTTATCAGATTGAGGTAGAGACCATCTATTTTGATTTTTTGTAGGGTTTTTATCATGAATGAGTGTTGGACTTTATCAAAAGATTTTTCTGCATCTATTGAGATGATCATGTGATTTTTGTCTTTGGCTCTGTTGATGTGGTGTTTGCATATGTTGAACCATCCCTGAATTCCTGGGATGAATCCCACTTGGTTATGGTATGTAATCTTCTTGATGATTTGCTGCATTCTGTTTGGTAGTAGTTTATTAAGAATTTTTGCATCTATATTCATTAGAGAGATTGGCCCTAATTTGTAGTTCTTTTTTGTTGAGTCTTTCTCTGGTTTCGGTATCAGAGTAATACTTGCCTCCAGAATGAACTAGGGAGAATTGCTTACCTTTTAATTTCATTAAAGAGTTTGAGGAGTATTGGTGTTAAATCCCTACATCTCTTGTGAAATTCTGCCATGAGTCCTTCAGGACCTGGGCTTTTCTTTGTTGGTAAGTTTTTAATTACATTTTCAATTTCAGTAACTGATACTGGGTTAGCAAAATTGTTTTATCTTCTTGACTCAGCTTTGGTAATTCATATGTTTCTAGAAATCTGTCCATTTCCTCTGTGTTTTCCAGCTTACATGAGTAAAGACTGTCAAAGTAAGTATTCATGATCTTCTGAATTTCCATAGGATCTGTAGTAACTTCACCCTTTTCATTCCTGATTGTATGAATTTGAGCTTTTTATTTCCTTTTTTTTGATAAGATTGGCTAGGGGTTTATTAATTTTATTCTTTTAAAGAACCAATTCTTTGATTCATTAATTCTTTGTATAGTTTTCCTAGTCTCAATTGTGTTAATTTCTGCTCTGATATAATCACCTCCCTTCTATGAGCTTTGGTCTTGACTTGCTCTTCTTTTTCTAGAAGCTTGAGGTGCAGCATTAGGTTATTTATTTGGGCTCATTCCGTTCTCCTCATGTGAGAACTCACTGGTATATATATTTCCCTCTTAGGACTGGCTTCATTGCATCCCACAGGTTCCAGTAGGTTGTATCTGCATTTTCACTGAATTGTGGATATTGTTTGATGTCTTCTTTAATTTCATCTGTGACCCATTGGTTGTTTAGGAGGGTGTCATTTAATTTCCATGTGTTTATGTAGTTTTTGCAGTTTCTTTTGCCATTAAGTTCCAATTTCAGTGCACTATGGTCAGAATATATGCATGAGATAATTTCAATTCATTTAGTTAAGCATGTTCTATGGGCTGGTATATGGCCTATTTTAGAGAACATCTCATGTGCAGCTGAGAAGAATGTATATTCCAGTGTTGTTGGGTGGAATATGCTGTAGACATCTACTAAGACCATTCTTTCACAGGTTTGGTTCAGTTCTGTTATTTTTTTGCTGACTTTTTGTTTAGTTGATCTCTCTTTTTGACAATGGGGTATTATGGTCTCCTCTTACAATTGCGTTATTGCATATTTGATTCTTCATGTCTATTAGTGCTTGTCTTATATAGTTGTGTGCTCCCATATTTGGTCCATATATATTTATGATTGTTATCTCTTTTTCTTGAATTTTTCCCCTAATAAGTATTTAGTGACCTTCTTTATCTTTTTTGACCATTTTTGGTTTGAAGTTCATATTGTCTGCAAACAGAATAGCTACCCCTGCTTTCTTCTGGGTTCCTGTTACATAGAAGATTGTTTTCCATCATTTGACTTTTAGTCTATGAGTTTCATTTTGAGTTAAATATGTTTCTTGTATACAGCATATTGTTGGATCTTATTTCTTGATCTATTCTGCCAATCTATTTCTTTTAACTGGTGAATTGAGGTCATTTACATTGATGGTTATAACTGATATGTACTGGCTTATCTGTCATGTTCTTTTCCTGTTGTAGATTCCCTGCTTTTCCCTTGTTTACTTGCTTGCCCTACCTGATGGTTTCTTTCTGTTGTTCTGGGAATTGTGGTCATTTTTCTCTCTATCTAGAATATCTTTCAATATTCTTCCTAAAGTTGTTTTGGTGGACATGAATTTCTTCAGTTGTTCTTTATCATGGAACTGTCTTATTTCTCTATTAATTTTGAAAGATAGTTTTGCAGGGTACATCAATCTGGGTTGGAAGTTGTTTTCTTTCAGGGCTTCAAACACTTCCCTCCAGTCTCTTCTTGAGGGTTTGTGTTGAGAACTTGGTCATGATTCTAATGGGCTTTACTTGATAGGTGATCTGTTTCTTTTTTCTAACAGTTTTTCATATTCTGTTTTTGTGCTTAATTTCTGGGATCTTAATTGTTATATGTCTGGGTGTAGATTTATTTTGGTTATGGTTGTTTGGAGTTCTATATGCCTCATTTATTTGTATATCAGATTCTGCTCCCATGTTTGGGAAATTTACTGGTATTACTTCTGCAAATATTTTTTATGGCATTTATGTTGACTCCTGCATTTTGGTTGACACCAATGAGTCTAAGTGTTTTTTCTTTGAATCATCTTGGAACTGTTGAATTGTTATTTCATGGTCCCTTGTTATTTTTAAGAGTTCTTTCCTTTCGTGATCTCTAGCTGTGATCCTGTCTTCAAAGTCTGAAAGTCTATCTTCAGTTTTGTTCAAATAATTTTTCTAGCTTTTGGTTGAATTTTTAATTTCCTGGATATCTCTTTGAATTTGTTTCATGCATTCTGTTTCTTTCCTATATTGTTCATTCAAGGTTTCCATCAATTTCCTATGCTCCTGTAGTTTTTTATCTATGTCTTCTCTAGCTATGCTGAGCAATTCCTTCGTTAAGGCTGTCATAGGTTTTTTTTTTTTCCTGAGAGATTATTTCTGATTTGATTTCCTCTATAGCCTCATGGATTTGCTTCTTTACTTCACTTGCTATCTTTCCAGAAATTTCAGGTGTGTGACTTCCCATGTCTTCTATTTCAGGGTCTTCTATACTTGTTCCAGATGGGCTGGGGGTTTGAGGTTGCATTTTACTTTTCATTTTGTCATTTTTACCTCTTGGTTAATATTTTGGTTTTTTCAATCCCACTAGTCTTGACTGTTCACTGTGTGTCTTAGGGTCCTACTCTGTGGCTGACCTTCACCCAGTTGCTGGGTCCCACAGCATAGAGAAGGGGCCAGTCACCTGAATTCCTCCTGTGGAGCCAGTTTGGTGAGTCTTATAGTCTTCCTTGGCTGACTAGCCTGGGAGTACTGATGTGAACCAACCTCTAGCTTGTATTGTTACTGCAGCTTCAGACTTTTCCAGGCCACCAGACCCACCTGTCCATGGTGTGAGCCCCATCTGGGGCCCTGTGTCACTGGGGATCTCACAGGCCCAGCTGGGTTCCTCTGGGTTGGGGGAGGCCTCGCCACTGCTCTCGCCAGCCCACCCAGGGTCGTCCGTCTGAATGAAGGGCTCACCTGTGCTCTTGCAAGCCTGCCAAGGTCCTCCAGGAGTGGGGAGAGGTTGCTGAGGTCCTCTGCATGGTGGGAGGGGTAGCTGAGGCTCCCGCTGGTTGCTGACTCCTCCGAGAGGAGAGGCGTCTGTCTCACCAACTGTTGAGGTCGTCTGGGTCAGGAGGGGTGGCTGATGCTCCCATGGGCTGCTAAGGTTGTTTGAGGGGGAGGGGTCACCACATGTATTCTTTATATCCTTTCCATTCTTCCTAATGTCGACTTGATCAATTCATTTTCGATGAAGGTCTGTTAAAATTCTATGATAAGAATTTCTCATAATTTGATCAGCTTTTTCCTTTATATATTTCAAAGTAATATAGTTACAGATATAAGCTGACATTGCCACATCTTCATAGTAGATTGTTGCTTTTACTATGACAGCATTCAGAATTAGCCCTTTTGACACATTTTGCTTTTAGTACACAATATTAATGTTCTGTTAATTTTATTATTCCCAGTGATCTGTATTTCAATACTGGTCTGTTAAAGTTTTGCATGATAGGATTTTGGATGTGTCTTTTGTAAGTAAAATGACTATACTTTAATCACTTTTATAGGCAAATTTAAGCCAGTTCTGTTGCAATAGTTAAAAGAACATGCCAGATCCCTGCATCCTAATTTTGTTTTTTCTAGTCATCTGTGTATGACCTGGGAAATTTATGTAATCTCTCCATGCCTCAGTATGCTCATGTATAAAACCGCTTTGGATATTAGTGCTTCATTATAGGTTATTGTGGAGATTAAATAAGATAAAATTCTTAGAACAGAACCTAATCTGTAGCAAACATTTGGTAATTGCTAGCTATTTAGAAATTTTTATTGTGATTCCATCGATGGTCTCATTTCTACCATTGCTTTGTGTTTTCTCTTTACCACACTTCTCTCTGTTTACTACCTCCTTTCCTGTCAATAGTCCCTTTGTTTTCCTCTATTTTGTAGGTTCTTTACGTTGTATTTCTGTTCTAAGTAATTATTCTTAAAATTTTTATGATTTTATTTGATGTGAATACATATATTTATATATGGCATATATACATAGTCATCAAATTAATCAGAATAAAGAACATTTCCATTACCCTGTTCCATTAATATTTTCTCAAATTCTTCCTCTATTTGGCGTCCATTAATTACAAGGCCAAATAATGACCAAGTTATTTACATGTCTCCGTGATCTAGAGCCCACATACTGAACCACTTGCTTATCTAACTCTCACATACTAAGCCAATTTCCCTGCCTTTAATCAATATGTGACCAAGTTCTGAACATCCAGGGACACTCTCTAGAGTCCAAAGCCCATTGGAATTATTTAAACCAGCCAATCCTGTTTACCTGCTCTACCCAAACCCTAATAAAAGCTGTGGCCTAGACTTCCGCTTCCTGGCCAGGTCTGATACTTCCCTATATGACCATGCACAGCAGGTCACCAGATATACTCCCTTGCAAGAGGGAAGATAAGTAACAAATTCTCTTGATGGCACCTCTTGGTATCTTTTTCTTGTCTCTCAGTCACTTTCATAATTTAAAACTCTGAGAGTATAAATTGATATAACTTGCAAAACATTCCTCATGCTACTTTGTAATTTCTCTCCTCTCCTACTCTTCAGGCAAGCACTGGTGTGTTTTCTGTAGATTAATTTATATTTTGTAGAATTTTATTCAAGCAGAATTGTATTGATGCTCTGAATTATTTATTTATTTCTAGTCCATTCATATATCAATTACTGTTTCCTTTTATTTTGTTGAGGAGTATTCCTTTATATAAAGTTTGGTGATTCACCCGTCCAGTGATGACATTTAGGTCCTTTCTAGTGTACAGTTCTTATAAAGACAGTTGCTATGGTCACTCATGTACAAATTTTCAACTAGAAATATGTTTTCACTTTTTTGGTGTAAACAACTAAAAGATAAATGACTATGTTACACAGCAGAGACATGGTTCATTTTTAAGGAAAATGACAGTTTTCTGAAATAGCTTGTCCCATTTGATGTGTTTCACCATCAACACATGAGTTTTAGTTTCATATCCTCATCAACATTTCGTATGGTTAATATTTTTAATTTTTGCCATTTTAGTAGCTATGTAGTAATATAATAACATATTGCTTTGATATACCTTTTGAAATAAAAAGTTGTTTGCACAGCTAATAATTAAATTGAATTTAAATTTAATTATATTTAAAGAGGCTTTAAAAATATTGAGTTTATCATTTTTTGCTCCTATATATTTCCTCAGGGCTTGTTTTTATTTTTGCTTAAATGTATCCTTTAGAAATCTTCTTAATGAGTTTCTTTGGGATGTAAATGATCTTAGTCTTTTTGTGGCTTTTATTTTGCTCTATGTGGAATGATACTAAGCACCCTAGAGACTTTAACTTCTTGTCTCCCTTGTTACTGATGAGAAACCAGTCATCAGTTTACTGCCATTCTTTGGTGGGTTTTTGTTTCTGGTAGCTTTTAAGAATATTTCTTCATTTTTCATATTTTGGCTTTACTCTGATGTGTCTAGATGTGCATCTATCTTTATTTACATTGCTCAGAACCACCAACATGCTTCTGATGTGAAAATTTTACTTTGATTTTGTTCTCAGTTACCTTTCTTCAGTGATTGCTGCTCTTTCTATTCTTATGTTTTTGTCTTCTGGAACTCCTAGTAGACAGACTGTGGAGCTGCTTAATCGGTCTTTTATTTCCCTTACCTGCTTTTTAAAAATATTATTTCTTTGTCTATTTCTAAAATTGTATATGGGGTAAATTTCCCAGGACTATGTTTGAATTCACCAGTTAGATATTTAATAATGTCCAGTTGAGTGTTTACTTAAGAAGAAAAATCTATAAGCCCAACCCAGCCTAGTCCAGTATCCTTCATATAGAAATTGTAAATATTTGGCTGTTAAATTGAAAATAGTTTACACATGTGACCATTTCATTATTTACAGATATATAACTTTATCAAAAACAAATATCACATTTTTATATAACAAAAGTTACTATGTAAATTTGAAATTTAACTTTAAAAACAACACATAGCAATATTTTGTCAAAACCAACAAATTTAAAATTCTTTCACAAAATTAGAATGTTTTTGTTGGGAATTGGCTTTGCAGGTATCTATGATTGTTTTCCTTTGGAAAAAATTTTGAGCTCTTTTGGCAGAATCCTTGAGTTATGGACTTTCCAACTAGGCCTAAGTTTTGGATTGCTCTTGTATTTGATAAATGTTACTCTTCTGAACATTGTAACTTCATGGCATTGAAATTGTGGTCTAATACAAAAATAAAAATGTCTCTGTTTTGCTTCAATCACTGTTTACTGGTGCCAGGCATTTTGTGTTGTATAAGGCATCACATAGAAAGACGGAGGAAGATTGCTTTGCAAAGAAGCTATTTTTTTTTTTTTAAAGAAAAGAGTACTTTAAAAAGTTTACCCCTTTTTCGGGAATATCCAATATGCTGATGATTGTTGCTGTTTTGTTGGCTGGGGTAAAATTGTTACGTTTTGATTTCTTGTTTTCCTTTTGTCTAAAAAAAAAAAAAATTCCCCTTATATGCCTGCCAGGTGAGAATTGAGATCCCCTCGATTTCTTCTAGTCACAACCTGACATGTATTATTAGCTTAGGATTCACGAAGTACATAAGGAAAGATGCTACAATCCTTTAAACATGTAAGGATGTTGGGTCACCTGACACAACCAGTTAAACCAGTAAGACCCTATAAAATGGTCACAGTTCATGCAGTGTAATGATCAGACACTGTGACAGCTGATTTGCATTAGAACTTCCAAGGATGAGCCTACATCTCGACAACATCGTATCTTCTCTACAGAGAAGCGGGACACTTATCAATTCTTTGATTGCAGGTTTGACTATTGGTGGACAACAACTGTTCTCTGCTTATACATTCAGATGTCCCTGTCAGGTTGGGAGAAATTTTTATTATGGTTCAGCTTTTCTTGTTGTCCCCGCCTTAATCCTTCTGGTTGCTGGCTATTCTCTGAGAGGTCAAATGTGGACATTTGCCAGTGACTACTGCTGCAGCTGTAGCCTTCCGCGACGGAGAATCAGCCCCCTGGAGCGCAGACTGGCTTGCCTTAGATTCCTCAGCATCACCGGGAGGGCTCTTGTTGCTCCGCTGACCTGGCTGGCAGTGACCCTGCTGAAAGGCACCTACTATGAATGCGCTGCAAGTGAGTTTGCGTCTGTGGACCATTACGCAGTGTTTGATAATGTCACTGCCAGCAAACGAGAAGAACTGCTAGCCGGATTCCCCTGTGACAGGCCATCGGCTTCTTCTGACATGATCCTAGTGAGAGATGAAGTGACTCTTCTACACAGGTACCAGTCACAAGTAAGTTAACTTTTTTCCCTGTCATATTACATATGTAGTTACTACAATCACTGGAAATATTTCATATTTCTGCTGCTTCTTATAATGTCTGATCGTAGAACACAAACTAGATGTCACTCATCAAAATGAGTCCTATTGAGCAGTTACATGTAGTTAGGATATTGGGCTTTTGGGTCACCCAACCTGGGTTTCCGTCTTGCTTTGCCATTCATTAATCTGAAGAACTTGAGTATGTTCTGTAACAGCCAGCTTTACTTCTTCAGCCGTAAAATGGGAATATTAACAATATACACTGCGCAGGTTTGTTGTGAGGAATAAATGCACTAATGCATCTAAAATTCTCAGTAACTAGAATCTACTGTGCAGTAATGACTTTTAGATACTATTATGAATATTAATACTACATTTCCAAACTCAGCTTTCTGTATATATATCCTAATATAAACATTCTTACATGTTAAAATCTCATCTGAAACTGCAGGAACCTGATTATTATTTAAAAGTCTCCAATGATGTTTCTGAATTTAGTATTCATGGCTGACTTGTGTCAGAGGGTAAATGGACTGATGAAAACCCAAACTTACTACATTTAGAGGCTAAGTTTTAGAAGCACAACTCCTGCATTTTGTCAAGAAAGAAAAAGTCATTTATTTTTATCAGTTTCTGCAAAGGATTTGGAGAAAAACATATTTTGAAATCATTTCAGTACACCAGGGGCTTGTTTTTAAAAAACTACTTACTGCAAATGCACAAATGTATTTTGACCCGTAGCCTTTTGGTTATTAAAGTTTAGAAATGCTAATGTTAGTTTGTTGAAAAAAATCACAACCAAGACAGAGAATATCAGTATTGCAATCTGACCCCAAAGCTCAGGTAGAGGAGCTATGTAAAGATCTGTGAAAAGTCTAAAAAAATCAATGGCACAACTATAACTTTCAAAAATGTTCTTGCTTAAGAAAAACTAAAATGTAACACAACAGTAAGATTCTCTTAAGGTAAAAATATTATGTCATCAAATGCATACACAGAAAATCATTCTAAATGCAAATTAGACTATCATCTCTTTCCCCCTCATAAATGCTTTCAATGATATTCTCCCGTCCTAGCACACATCCAAATTCCTCGGTATGACATGCAATATCTGGTCCTTGATCCCTTTCCCCTGACTCTTATAAACCTTCCAGTGCTCCCAACTTTTTATTTCTTATTTTCCTACTTTTTCCTTTATTGGAACTCTCCTGAGCTTCTTCAATTTGGTGAACTTCTTTTTTAATAATTGCGTTTTAGTGAGCATCATCTGTGGGAAGTGTTTCTGGGTTCTTATCTCCCTTCCACGATTATCTCCCTCTCCTTTCCTGATTCTTATCTTCCCTCCAATCTACTTCTCTTCCATTGTGTTTCCTCGGTGCCGCGTTCACTCAGACCAGAAACTGTTGCACTCTACTACCTTTCTTGGCTTCCTCCTTTCCCTTTCCAGATTTAAAGAACGTACAGAGAATAAATCTCCATCTTCCTGTCATTAAACACTACATGCTACATGTAGCATCTGTCAACCTGGAGCTCAGTGTAGGTTAACTGATGAATTAATGGACATCTGACGTGGTTTTTCCTCTTCTATGCTGGCCTCTATAAAGCTACATTATTACACACCCCACTTTGTAGTTTTTAGAGTGCACCTGGCTCACTGTACATCCTGGTGCTGCCAGGCCAAGGTGCAGAGACGCCTTCCCTGCCCAGGCTGTGGCTACATATCGCTGGTTTCCTGCAATGTGTGACTTGTCTTCTTCACTTTATATAATAATAGCTAAATGTTTAAAAAAGAGTAATAAAGGCCAAAAAAAAAAAGGATTTCGAGACTAGAAGTTATTTATGACAGTCTTTAAAGGCAGACACTAAATAGTCTCAAAAACTAGCTTATTTTGGAAGGAAAACAGTTTCTATAAGGCAGTGACTGTACTATCGACAATATGTTTAGATGCCCCAGTGTGTTCACTGACTTCCTGGGTTACAAGAAACAAAGAGGGAAGAGCAATGCAGGAAGAAGTATCAGTGCACACTCGCTAGCGTGTCACCGAAGGCGTCTTTGGAGGCTACCATTACGTTCTATCACACCATCATTTTCATCGCCATCGTTTATCAAGTGTTTATTAAGCTCCCAAAGAATGTATGGGCCTGCAACTTAAGGTTGAAAAGGCTGAGCTGTAAGCAAATGATAATGTGTACGTATCCTATGTAAGGTTAATTAGTGGGTTACAGCATCTATCACTTCAAGAGCAGTACTTAGAATCCTTTCTACATTAATTGGTCAAATTCCTTTGTAATCCAAAAAAAGTCAAGTTAAACTGCTGTGACCTATCCTTTCACCAGATCTACGTCTGCATCAAATGATCAGTTTTTTTTTTTTAATGCATTAAAGTCTGGAAATGCAAAGTTTTTATTTGTTTTATCCCCACCCCACCATTGTATTCTGTACTTTGAGACAGGGTCTTGCTAAGTTGCTAAATTGACAAGGCCAGGCTTGTGCTTATGATCTTCCTGCCGCAGCCTCCCAGAGCACTGGGCTTATAAGCATGCACCACCATGCTAGGTGAAGATGGCTTTTACTCACATTTTAGTGCTCAGGTTTGTAGGAATTCCTTGAATATGTGATGTGTCAATTATTTCTATTTTTCTTTCTAATACTGATGTGAAGATGCTGGGCTGGATTTTGATCACCTTGGCGACCACTGTTATCTTGGTCTCCTGCTGTCTGGCGAGGTGCTGCTCCCCCCTCACCTCTCTGCAGCACCACTACTGGACACACCACCTGGAAAATGAGAGAGAGCTCTTCGAACAGGCCGCAGAGGAGCACTCCCGGCTCCTCATCAGGCAGCGCATAAAGAAGTTGTTTGGCTTCGTTCCTGGGAGTGAAGACATCAAGCAGATCCGCATCCCTTCGTGTCAGGACTGGAGAGAGATCTCAGCGCCCAGTCTCCTGTGCATGGGCGGTGACACGGATGGTCTCTACAGCTCCCTGGGAGACAGGGTGGGTGAAGATAACGAGGAAGAAAAAGTAGGAGATATCGAACTAAAACCTTGATAACATCACCTTTCGCAATTCAAGTTGCTTAACAGGTAATTGATTTAACGATGGAGTTTTAAGGAAATTTCTAGATTTTTCTTCTACTTTTGGTATTGTTTGAAGAAGCCCATCTGAATCATTAATTAATGCCAGTCAATTTATCTGATAGTTATGCCAGTCTATCTTTTTGAAATTTCATTGATTGTGGGACAATGCTTATAGAGTCATATTGGTCTAATAAAAAAAAAAAAACTTTCATTAGCTACTTCTTGGACTTGTGATTTTTTGAGTTCTTCATATATTCTAGACATTAGTCTTCTAATATCTAATATATACCATTATCTAGATTATATGAAAAACTCAAAAAAATCGAACTACTCAAAATAAAAGATTCAGTCAAACAATGAGCAATCAAAATGAACAGACGCTTCTCACAGGGAGGACAAATGACCAATAA